>PVJX010040101.1:0-15393 GCA_004027295.1 Dolichotis patagonum | reverse complement strand
TTTATTGAGGAAGTGAACATGGTTTATATAGGGTGAGGGCAGGAAGTTGTCATCAGGCAGAGATGTTGTGGAGAGACCGGATAGGTCACAGTCATGTCTGGCCAGGCAGAGAGGATCATGGGCAATGTAGGCAGACATACCAAATGCCCACAGGAGGGAGGGATGGGGCGGCAGCAGTGAGGCTATCATGCCGCTCCCTATACCTTCCTATATAATAGCCAACAGTCATTGAATGCTTACAATTTTGTGAGCTACTATGCTAAACAGCTTGCACTTGATAGCTCACTTAAGTCCTAAAACCATCTAAAAGCATAAAGACACAGTACATAGTTTTTTTAATTTTAGAAACAAGCAAAAAAGAATAAAAGGGATTATGCAGAATTTCAAAATAAAATAGTAGGAAATTAATCCTGGTTAATATATTACATATTAATACTTCCCAGAATCAATAACTGGGACCATATCTTATTAAAGAGTTTCTTCATGTCGAATGAGATTTCCAGCAGAGTGAAAAGAAAACCGACATATTGGGAAAAAATTTTAATGGATTGTCCCTCAGACAAAGGACTTCTGTCTAGAACTTATAAAGAATTAGAAAAAATCAGACCCATGAAATTCAAAGACCCAATCCAAAAATGGGCATCTGAAATGAATACACAGTTCTCAGATGAAGAAATATGAATGGCAAATAATTACATGAAAAAATGTTCATCATCATTAGTCATGAGAGAAATGCAAATTAAAACCACACTGAGATTCCATCTCACCCCAGAAAGAATGGCCAGGATAGAAAAAACTGCCAACAAGTTCTGGAGAGGCTGTGGGGGAAAAGGAACTCTTCTGCACTGTTGGTGGGAGTGTAGACTGGTACAACCACTGTGGAGGTCAGTCTGGAGATTCCCCAAAAAGCTGGGTCTGGAGGTCCCATTTGACCCAGCTATTCCACTTCTAGGCATATTCCCAGAAGATCTGAAAATATCATACCACAGTGATATATGTGCACCCATGTTTATAGCAGCACAATTTGTAATAGCCAGATGTTGAAAACAACCTAAGTGCCCATCAACTGAGGAATGGATAAAAAAGTTGTGGCATTTTTATACAATGGAGTACTACTCAGCTATAAAGAATGATCACATTGAGATATTTATAAATAAATGACACGACTTGAGGCCATACTCATAAGCAAAATAAACCAGACTTACATGTGTAAATACCATATAGTCTCCCTAGTATGAGAGTTGGTAAGAGTATATAAGATTTTATGGTAAGCATGAATCCCCATCTCATAGCTTTGAAGACTTTCAATGTCTTCATTCATCAATTGGAAAGGTTTTATTCTGTTTTATTTGACTATATCATGCGTGATGGTATGAACAGCTGTTTTGAAGAAAACAAAACATTATGACAATTATTGCTGATTTAATACCATCCTTCTTAGAACTCCTACCATGCTTCTATTCTTCTACTACCATTGGTTCTATCTATCACATTGTGTCTTATTGGGATTTGAATATTTGTTATAGTATAAAACAATTTTTTTTATCAAAAATGAGATATTATAGTACCCATTGATCATTCTCTGTTATTTGTTTCAGAATGCCCTGTAATTCTTTCACTCTTTGAATGGTTTTATACTATTTTGCTATGTTTAATATTATTGTATTTGAAACTATGCTCAACTATAGCAGAGAAAGAGATATTGTGATAGCTACTGTTAATGTCTGGTTGTTTTAATGTAAAGTACTGTGTTGCCTATGTTGTCCTGTTCTGATCTGCTCTATTCTGCCCTCTTTTGTTTTATTCTCTTTAAAATAAAAAAAAAATTGCATATTGACACCTTCAAAGTGGCCAGATTACAAGATATAGGCATGAAAAACCGATCAAACAATGAAACAATGAAAGCACAAATTGCTCTTTTTGATGAACAAATAGAGATCATTAAAGGAGGAGGAGAGATAGACTAAGGAATTTGGCCAAGCTTACAAAGGCACACTATGGACTAAGTTTTTAAGTTACACAAATAATTCACTATACTCTCTTCAAAGGACATGTTTATTAAATAGTATTTTCTTACTTATAGTGGGAAAAATCCGATCTTTAACCATTCACTCCTAATGTTAAGATGCTTGAGTCTTATAATTCTGCTCAAACACAAAACAAGATGAGTCCTAAACCAGGAAGAGAGGGGAACAGGGCTTCAGGTGAGAGTGATGCTCTGTCAGCTCTGGGGCCAAGATGCAGTGAGCCTAGTAGATGCTCAGCTGAAGCACCCTACCAACAGGCCCAGGGAACAGACACAAACCCGAGGTAGTAGTTGGCATGGAGCAGGATGGCCTGGTTCTGCCGGAGATCTGAAAGCACCTGCTACTAGAAGTGTCTTGTGGGCCCCAATTATTTCCTGTTATGATTCCTGTGCATTTCTTGGAACTTAGCAATTTGAAAAACAGCCATTCCCTCTCTTTACTGTCAGTGTAGCATCCTCCTTCATCCTGTGAGGATGAGCCTTAAATAAGTGTGAAGCCTATGGAGACACCTTATATGTTGCTATTTTTCACATCCATATCCTGGCAGGCAGTGACTTTTTGTTACATATATGTCATAAAGCTAAAAGGGGGAACAAAGGTAAAGAAATCTTCTCTTCATATAGTATATTTCTGTCAGTAATTCAAAATAGAAACTTATCTTATTAATGAGGATTATGTCCATACAATCTCAATGTGCAGGAGAGATTAGGGATAGCAGCAATCTCTTTTCTTTCATTCATTTATGTATCAAAATAAAAACATTAACATCAATAACAAAAAGAAATTATTAAAAATTCAAGGCAAAATTCTCTAATTTCATAAATGCTGCATTTGTATGGCACTGTGCACAAGTGAGAATTCCTTCTCAATCTACTTAAATTTGAATTTCTTTTATCAGAGGGTACATCCTATACATGCAGAGCAGCCTTAATTTCAAGATGCTTCCCAAAGGTAAGAGGCAGAGAGAAGTGTTTGGATGCTAATAGGGCCATATTCACCTGCCTTATGCAGTTTCACTCCCTCTGTTTCTTACTGATGTGCACTTGCTGAGCTCAGAATCACCATATAATCCATACATTTAAAAACCATAAGCCATTGCTAGACTACCAAAGCATCCCATTGCAAACTCAAATGTGAAAAATGTGAACTCAAGTACATAACCAAAACTTTGAAATGATTATTTAACAGGTTAAAACAAAGTTTTCTCCAGACTACATACAATTTGGTATTTAGTACCAGTACAGAAAGTTGAGGGTAGTAAATCCTACAACATCTGGTCCACAATTGTTAGTGAAAAATGACTTATTTTATAAGTTGGAAAATTCATATTTACAAAGATATGCCCACTTGATTTGGTAACATGTATAAGCCCAGGGTCTTTCTCCATCACACCTTACTACTTTGTAGTAAGCAAATCTGTTAAGACACTAAACACAAACTTATATTACAAAGAAACAGACTACTACATTGATTTCTTGACAGAAGTTTTGTCCCAAAAATTCATTATACTGCAATGCCTATAAAACAAGAAGGCAAAGAAAAATCAAGATAAATAGTTTTAAATTTTTAACAGTTTCCAAAAAATTTTCATGATTGTATTGTCAAGACTTATTTGTATTGTTTTTTTTCTAAAACCATGAGAAGTTTTCATTCAAGTCTCTGTCACATCAAAGCAAGAAAAGTTACTTTCCCTGAGGGCCAGGAACCATAGTGTTGTGTAGAGTATTTCATGGACCTCTTCTGCTCACTCCAATTTTATGATGTCCAAAATACTAAAATAGAAATCATCCATTGGGACCTGAAGAATATTATTGGGCATAGTCTTTTATTGTTTATTTATATCACAAATTTATTATTGGAGGTTTGTTTGTCTTTAGTGCTGAGGCTGAACCCAGAGCCTTCCACATTCTAGGTGAACAATACCACTTGAGGGTGGAGATGTTACTTGGTGGCACAGCACTTTCCTAGATGCATGAAGCTCTGGGTTCAAACTTTAGAACTGAAAAAGTAGGAGTCAGTACTTACAATAATGCATTTAGAAATTTAGTTATGCTATACTCAGACACAGGCACTTTTCTCTGGTGTTGATTAGCTTACTAAAGCCAACATGTCTATGAATATTACATGAGGTTTGTTCTTCTAAATTCCTGTCAATATGTTATGTATTGTCTTTTATCCTCTTATTTATTTGCTTATTAAAATGAAATATAATGACACAATGTTTTTTTAATCAGTCATTTTCTCCCCTTTTTGTGAGATTTTTCCCCTTCCCTACCCCATTTCATCTCCTTCAAACAACTGAGTGATTGGAGAAAACCTACATGACTCCCTGAGCTTCAGCTAACCAAGGCTAATAGAAAATTCTTATCTAATGGTCCTGCTATAAAATTTTGGAGTTAGATATGACACAACACATGACCCCCAAAAGGAGGTAATTAGGCTTTGTTTTGATTGTTCCCTACTCGGGAATTTAGTCAAAATGACAGAGGGGTACAACTTACTGTAAAGACATAGTAAGGAATATTGAAATACTGAATCCAGGAAAGCCAAGGAACCATGGCTTTATACTACAGTGACAGACCTCAAAAAACCTACCAACAGCAGAAACCACAAAGTTAGAAACCAGTTAGAGATTTCATGAGGCATCCTAAAAAGATCTTTTCAAGAACCTGACACATTTTAATATGTTTCTGCTTGTGCAAACAGTATTTTGGAATACCTTGCACTCACTATAAACACTTAGGTTTTTTTTCAGATGTGTACATCTCTGTATAGCTATGTTAGCTTTCCAGCACTATGACAAATCCCAGTGAGAAACAAATTAGTAGGAAAGTTGTATTTTGTCTCACAGTTTTAGAGCTATCATTCCATGGACACTAGGCTCTGTTGCCTCTGGTCCAGTGGGCAGGCAGAACACCATAGAAGAAGAGGTAAAAGAGGAAACCTGCTCATCTTATCAGTCAGGAAGCAGAGAGTGAGAGATTGCACCAGCAGGCTTATCTTACCTTTTTGCTCTATGTGTGCCCTCACCATACTGGATGGCGCTACCCACATTCAGGGAATGTTTATTCTCCCTTGGACTAATAGTCTCTAGAAACATCCTCACTGATGTACTGAGGTGTACTTTCCAAATTTCCCAGGCATTTTTCAATCCAATCATGTTGAAAAGCAAGATTAACCACCATAATTGTTAATGTGCTCATGTTAGTAAAGAAAGATCAATATAGCCATCACTTGTATTATACATTTTACATATTTGGAAGATCTGGATTGTCAATGCTGTGTCCCCAACTTTCTCTGTAACTGCACACAATGGGAGATTAAGAAGTCATCCTCCAGAATCCAAAGGGGGTTTATCCCGGACCCCCACAGAGAGATAAAGCCTAGAGTTGATCAAGGTCTTTATCTCAAATAGCATAATATGTGCATGTGAACTATGTAAATCCCTTGACCTTTTCATGTAAACATCCTGAATATTTTAACTCATCTTCTTTTGACATCTAATACAATGTAAATATTATATAAACAGGATATTGTGCATAAAGAAATAATGAGCAGAAATGAAGCCAAAGTTATTACTGAAAAAAATTTTATTGTATATATTTTCAGTTGATTTTCAGATGCTGAACCCATGAACACAATGTGACAACCCTATTGACTATTCAAATTATAACATCATCATCTGCTCCTCTCAACAAACCTGGCAACCTAGGTCCAGAGCAGAACAATCTTGAGCATATCATTCTCCTTTCAACTTTTATTCAACAATTATACTTACAGGGGTTATTTACAGGGGTTTCCATCTATATCCCCAGGGTTACCACTAATTTGAGTTTTAGGACACTGGCTTCACAAACCCAAAACCTGGAACCAATAAACAGCAAAATTTGGAGAAACATAAGAGGAAACATAGCTAATATGTTCCATTTAAACACCATAAAAACAGTAGTAAACTGCAGGACAGACAACTCTGATGTTCCCATAAAACTTGTCTTGGCTGCGACATGCAAAACAATGACAATGTGGCTGTGTGTCTGCATAAATTTAGACTTAATCTAATCAAGCACTTAATACATGTTATAGTTTAGAGCTGAAATGTCCTTCCAAAATCTCCTGTGGTCAGGGCTGATGTTTTGAGATGACTCAACCATTCGGGGACTATACTCATCAGTGTATTCAACCACCAATATGGTCATAACCGAACGCACTGTTAGGAATCAGGGCTGGTTTGCATGAGACAGTCACCAGGGGCACAGCCTCTATGGGTGTATTCTTGTCTCTGGTTTCTGCAGCCATGGTGTGAGCAGCTTTCCCCTGAAAACCTTTTCACTATGTCATTTCTGCCTTGGAAACAGCCAACCAGGTATGAAACCATGAGCCAAAATAAAACTATCCCTATTTATGTTGTGGGTGTTGGTATTTTGTCCCAGAAACAGGAAAGTGACTTATATAATACATAATATATGATCTTCAAACAAAATATGGTTTTATGACTTTTAAAAAATCCTGTATAGAAACTTTTACATAATAATCAAAGCATAAAACAAAAATTTAATTTTCTAAATGAGATTTTCTTGACTACATGACAGTGTAGAAAATACAAACAATGCCAGTCACATTCTGAATCAAATTTGCATTGACATTGTCCAATACAGAAATGGAAGAATTAAATTTTTTGCAAAAGTTTGTGCTAATTATGTACCATTGAAGGACATCTATTCTTTATTTTTTTTCAGTACCAGGGATTGCACTTGCCAGGCAGGCGCCTATACCACTGAGCTAAATCCCCAGCCCTGGGATATCTACTTTTAATGTAGCAGCTATATTTTAATAGGCTAGGCATTCTTATTTATTCAATCTGATAGGGGGACAACATATAGTACCTGGTTTTGGTGATCTTTTGATTCATCTGTGATTAAAAATTTTAGGGGCATGTAAGGTTGGGGATAAGTAATCACTAAGCAAAAAATTGTAAGTGGATATATTTCAATATGAAATTGAAACAATCCAGATATGGGGGCACATGTCTATAATCCAAGCAATGAGGTCCTACCTAGGAATCTCAGTTACAGTGATGTTACAGCTTGTTTCTACATATTTCCCCATAGTCTCATGCTCTGAGGCTTGAGGCTTTTCTGAGGCAGCTGGATTTAGGGTATGACATATCGACTAAGGGTGTGACACTGGGATTGAGGGTTGTGGTACTGAATTAGCCTACTAATTGTTTTAGCATGGTTTTAGGTGTGGGTGATAGGAAGCTTCACACTGTGTGTGGGCAATACCATCCAAAAGGATTATACCCTAGATAGAGTGAAAGGTAAAGAGAGGTTTGCTACTTGCAGCCTCATGTCTTCTCCACTAGGAACTGTCTCTCCTCTGCAATGCCCCTCTGCCATCCTTAAGTCCCTTGGAGCCAGCCAACTATGGATTCAAACTTCCACAAACAGTGAGCCCAAAAAGCTTTTCCTCTAACATTGGGTGTTGGGTATTTTGTCTTAGCAATGAGAAGAGTAGCAAAGTCAAGTTGCTATGTTATATAGGAACAAGGAGAAAACTTAGTACATTTTCTAATGTAAACTATATTTCGGTGCATGGTTTCCTGAACACATCAGATTCCCATAAACAGAAACCTCAAAATAGGTTTTATGGGACAGGTGAATATGCAGAAAATAGAAAGACATTTCTGTCTCAGAGTAACACCATTCATACCCACCATCATGAATTGAAAATAGATGTCCCAAATATGGGTTTCTGTGGAGACCACACTCTGAACTACTGCTATGGCCAGTGCAATGGAACTGACTGAACATGACATCAACACAAGAGTAAACAGCATGATGAAGAAAGGCTCAGCTGCTGGTTTTGAACATTGGAAAGAACAGAAGGGGTTAGTTTAACAACCTAGGTCAGCATGTATTTGAGATTACTTATTAACACTATAATATTCTGAGAAAAATAATTTTAGAACAAAAAGAATTTCCCCACTAAGAAACCATCCTGAGCTAGCAATTTTACTATCCACTCCACATAACTGCATACAGTTAACATAGTTTTCTTTTTAACAGTGACAGTGAGAGCACATTCCCATACAATGCCTGTGCTCCCATGTATATGATTATGAACAATTTCTAATATCCTAAGACAGATATCTCCAGGTAACAAAGTCTATCAGAACCCTACTGCCTTCCCCTCTCACAGGAAACTCAACAGAAGCCAAACATTTGTCCACACATTTCCACAGCACTCGGTGTTCACTGCACTGGTGAGGAGCTTAGGATAAGCACTCCATGACTGCCCAGGGGTTTTAAGATCAGGGAGAGGGAGGGGCCTCCATAATCTAAGGGCCCCTTGTCAAAGCACTGGGAAAATCTCCTTATAGGAGAGTTTTATTCAGTTTTACAAACTACCTTGATACTATGATGAGGGAACATGATGAGTCATATAGGTAAGGATTGGGGAACACACGGAGAACCCTGATCAGGAGTCTGGAACCTGGATTCTATGCTTACATATTTTTTCCAAGTGTTAGGGAGTAAACAGAAGGCCTTGCACATTTTTTCTGCACCAGTGCTCAACCAATCAGCTCTCTCCCAGGCCCCCCACACCTAATAGTTTATTACACAACTCTTCTTTGTACAATAGAATTTCAAGGTCTGTTATTGTTGCTACACTCTAGTATGTGTTAGAAATAGAATATTTGGTTTGCATAAGTTTGTTAGTGACTTATAGGTGAAGTCTGACCATAATATGAATCTGTCTGCATCTATCAAACAAGCATTTATATTAAGTCAATAAACAACAAAGTTATCATCTTTCCCTCATTTGAGACTGGCAAGAGGGAGAATATCTTTTATCTCTATGTGTATTTAGATATAAATATCAATATTGATATAGATAGATAGCAGCCCTATTTCTTAACTATCTATATTTTACTTCTGTATAGCTATGTATTTAGAGATATAGAGAAAAAAGCTTCTCCAGCATAATCCCCAGCATAATTTTATAATTTATTGCATATTTATATATGATACACAGTATTTCTGCCTAAAAGGTAGCTTACAAATACCTTTAAAATACAACTAAAAACAAGTTTCGAGAAAAATGTCCACATTGCACCACTACTTTATAATGTACAGTAGATTCATGTGTCCCTAGTTCACGACTTGGTTGGTAAAACCGGAAAAGTGCTTGCAGAGAGAACTTGCTTCACCTCAGATCCAAGACTAAAGACAAGACAATCTCTTTGTTTTGCTACTTACCAATCACAAAGTATAGAGTGCAGGTAAATATAATACTTGGGAAGAACCTTGTAGGTAGCAACTTAGATAACAGTTTTCCCAAGAAATAGGATCACAGTTTGTACTAGCCACTGTTATACTCATGCCTATAGAAAACCAAGCACAACAAACACATATGTATCATACATCCTAGACTAGTTTCAGAGGACACAGACACTTGCTGCACAGACTTCTGTTGCTAACAGGGGCCAAATCCTCCAGTTTCCCACATGCTCCAGGTTGCCCATCACCCACACTTCACTCTTTTAGGTGACAGCACCCTTGGATAACAACCTAGGAAGGCTCTCATGGTGACCTGCTCCCCTAAAAACTCCCTCCTGCTGCTGCCCACATTGGCACAGAACCCTTGCCAGATACACAGATTCTTCTCTCTTCATTCTTGCCAGAGACTGTGGAAAGTCCTAACCTGGAAACTCCTCTAATATTGACTCTAAAGAGAAGCATTTCAGGGGTTAATCTCAGTGACCATTGGACTTTTCTTCTCCCCACTTCTGAATCTGAAGGTAAGATAACTTGGCAGGATCTCAAATGGCCATAGGCCATTACATTCTTCTTACTCTTTCTAATTTCACATGAAAGGAAAAAAACTTCTGATAACACATCTAATATATAACCTTGTGAGCTACTACACCCTAATCTTCCCCTTCTGACAATCTCCTGCCATAATCCCCAACTCTTATTCCAATTTTTTCATTGGTACCTTCTCTGATGACTCCTTTCCTTGGATGCAAATACTGCATCAGTGAATATCTTCCATCCTTGAGGAATACGAGAATAAAAACCAACCTGCTCATTATTATAAAGCTGTGCTGCCCACCCCTCCATTCAATGAGGGATAAAGTTGATCACGTTCTTTGACAACTTTATATTTCACTTCCATTTGGAGGCTTAATTTACCCTTAATGTCCACCAGGCCTTTCAAACTTTTCTTGACTTTGTCATGACCAATTATTTGCTAAGGCAGAGTGTTCTTTTCATTCCCCTTCATGCTGCTTTCTCTGCACTAATGAGATTTGCTGATCATATTCTTAACCTTAAACTCCTTTCTTTTGGTAGCAGACCTCAGACACTCTTAATTTTCCACATCATACATGACTGCTTTTTATCAATTAATGCTTGTAATCTCTATCTGTACTTCAAAAGCTCACAATTTGCACAACAATCTATACAGTTTTTATATCTTAAAAACCAAAAAAAGAAAAAAATAGTGGTGAATCCTAGAACTATATCATTGGTCAAATTCTGGATGTGATCAATTATACCAACAGCCATTGACGTTCCTTGGAACAGGGACTTAAACAAAAATCTTCCTCTCAACTGTAAAGATATCCATAGATGACCCACTGCTGAAACAGTGGTAGACCATCAGGAAGAAGAGCACACAAACTCTGCCATGACAAAAGCAACATTGCAGTGAGTTCAACATTTGTAAGTCAATCTTCTACCCACAGAATGCGTTGAACAGATGGTATAACACTAAATGGATTCTTAAAATAAAATAACAGAAGTAGACTTGTTTTTGTTAAATGAGAATGGAAAGCATGATTCTGTGAAGTCACCCTCCAATCTCTGTTTCCATGTGAGTCTTATGTGAGCCCATATTATAGCACATTTTGAACTTCATGGCCTTAGGCTTCTATGTACTGAATTGTGTTCTGCTAAATTCACATGCTGAATCTGAAGCCTCAATGTTATTATGTTTGGGAGACGCATCCTTTGAGACAGTAGTGGTGAACCTATGGGAGGTGTACCACAGTGGGCACCCAGAGCCCTGTCTGTGATGGTGTCATTAGTTGGTTTTTCTGAAGTAAAACCCCAGTATTAAGGTTCAATTACAGTGCTGGCACTTTGCAGTAAATAAGTTTGCAGTTTGAGCACTCATTCTCTAAAAGGTTCACCATCACTGATTTGAGAGGTCCTAAGGTAGGCACAATTCATCAGAGTAGAGTCTTCCAGATGGAGTTTATGTCTTTAAAAAAAGAAGACACAATGGAAAGTTCTCTGCCACAGGAGGGGACCAAGATGGTGGCCACCTGTGAGGCAGAAGGGCACCCAAACAGGAGCCTGACTCTGCTGGATTGCAAATCTGACCACAGATTCTTAGCTCCAGCAATGAGGAAAATTAACTTCTGTGATTTAAAGACCTAACTGTATGAAGTATTTTTGTGGCACCCTGAGCCTATACAGGTGATACAATTGCTGTCAACTTCAATTTAACTAACAAAAATGCCAGGTATCATTCCCAAGTAATGCACAGAGAAATGGAAGCTAAATAAAGTCTCAAAGGCTTTTCATCATGTAGCTAGAATTTCATGGGAACATTATGAATGACAACAGGTCAGGATCACAGTACTAATATGTGCTGCCTTTATAACAATAAAAAAGAAAATTGAATCCTACTCACTTATGCTACTGTTCAATGTCAAATAAAATAAATCTAACAAATTGGTTAACAGCAAAACAAAAAACCATATAAAACTGAATACATCAAAATTAAAGATATTTATGCATAAAAATCACTATTAACAGATTGGAAACACAATCTACAGAGTGGGGAAAAATATATGCAAATCATATATTTAATAAGGATCAAAATTCCAGGAGTATAAAAATGTAACAACAAACTCAATTCAATTTTAAAGTGTGCAGTGGAATTGAACTGATATTGCTCCAAAGGTGCAGTGGATCTATTATTGAAACAAGTATCAAGTATTAGTGATGATGTGGAGAAACCAGAACTCTTGTGAACTTCTGGTAAGAGTACAAAATAGTATATATAGGTGCTATGGAAGACACCAGGGCAGATTCTCAAAACATTCACACAATTACCATGTGATCCAGTATTTCTCATTCTTGGTATCTACTGCAAAGAATTAAAAACATATTTGTATACTCATGGTAGCATTGTTCACAATAGTAAAAAAAATAGATGTAAAGTAAATTTTCTTCTATAAATGAATGGATAAATGATGTTCTGTGTACATCTCTAAGTGTATTTAGAATGGATGATTATTCAGCCTTATGAAGTAAACTGTGACACATGGTACAATTTGAGTGAGCTGTGAGAATATCATGCTAAGGGACATGAATTAGTTACTAGGACAAAAACTTGCAACTCTGTGTATATGAAGGTCTTAGAACAGCTAGATTCAGAGACAAAAAGTAAAATAGTGTTAGCCAGCTATTGGAAGGCTGGATATAAAATGTATAGAGATTACATTTCAGAATATGAAAAATAGCTTTGGTGTCAGATAGTTACACAATGGGAATGTACTTGGTATGACTCAGCTGTACACTTAAAAGAGGTAAAATGGCAAATATTTTTAAGTAACACAGCACTTTACAATAAGACAACTGGACATTAACAGTAGCTATCAAAGTAACTCTTTCTCTGCTATAGCTGAGCATAGTCTCAAATACAATAATATCAAAAATAACAAAATAGTATAAAACCATTAAAAAGAATTAAAGAATTACAGGGTATTTGAACTGAATAACAGAGAATAATCAGTGGCTACTATAATATCTCATTTTGAATAAAAATTTGTTTATAATATCACATATATTAAAATCCCAATAAGACACAACATGATAGAACTGATGGTAATAACAGAGTAGTAGCATAGTAGGACTTCTAAGGAAGACGATATTAAATCAGCAATGGCTGCCATAAAGTTTTGTTTTCTTCAAAAGAGCTGTTCATACAATCACACATAATAAAGTCAAATAAAACATAATAAAACCATTCCAAGTGATGAATGAAAAGATTGAAAGACTTCAAAGCTATGGGATGGGGACTCATGCTTACCATAAAGTCTTATATACTCTTATCAAATCTCATACTAGGGAGACTATATGGTATTTACCCTTGTGAGTTTGGTTTATTTTGCTTAAGAGAATGGTCTCAAGTCGTGCCCATTTATTTATAAATATCTCGATGTGGTCATTCTTTATAGCTGAGTAGTACTCCATTGTATAAAAATGCCACAACTTTTTTATCCATTCCTCAATTGATGGGCACTTAGGTTGTTTCCAGGATCGGGCTATTACAAATTGTGCTGCTATAAACATGGGTGCACATATATCACTGTGGAATGATGTTTTCAGTTCTTCTGGGAATATGCCTAGAAGTGGAATAGCTGGGTCAAGTGGGACTTCCAAACCCAGCTTTTTGAGGAATCTCCAGACTGACCTCCACAGTAGTTGCACCAGTTTACACTCCCACCAACAGTGCAGAAGGGTTCCTTTTTCCCCATAACCTCTCCAGCATTTGTTTTTGGTAGTTTTTTCTATCCTGGCCATTCTTTTTGGGGTGAGATGGAATCTCAGTGTGGTTTTAATTTGCATTTCTCTCATGACTAATGATGATGAACATTTTTTCATGTATTTATTTGCCATTTATATCTCTTCATCTGAGAACTGTGTATTCACTTCAGATGCCCATTTTTGGATTGTGTCTTTGAATTTCATGGGTCTGATTTTTTCAAATTTTTTATAAGTTCTAGACAGAAGTACTTTGTCTGAGTGACAGTCCATTAATATTTTTTCTCAATTTGTCAGTTTTCTTTTCACTCTGCTGGAATCTCATTCGACATGCAGAAACTCTTTAATAAGATATGGTCCCAGTTATTAATTCTGGGAAGTATTTCCCATGTGGTTTGATTCTTGTTCATGAATTCTCTACCTACCCCTATATCTTTGAAATGTTTACCTACTTTGCTTCCAACAGATTTAGTGTTTCTCTTTTAATATTTAGATCTTTGATCCATTTAGGTTTTAGTTTAGTACATGGTGATAGGTATAGGTCTACTTTTAGTCTTCTGCATATGGATAGCCAATTTTTCCAGCACCATTTGTTAAAGAGACTATCATTCTTCCAGCGAACATGTTTGGTGCCTTTATCAAAGATAAGGTGCTTGAGTGGGTTTGTGGTTGTGGTTGTTTCTTCCAATCTATTCCATTGATCTTCAGGTCTGTTTTTATTCCAGTACCATGTTGATTTTATTACAGTAGCTTTGTAGTATAATTTCAAGTCAGGGATTTTGATGCCTCCTGCCTTGCCTTTGCTGCTTAGAATTGCCTTTGCTATTCTAGGTCTCTTCTGGTTCCAGATGAATTTTAGGAGTGATTTCTCTAGATCTATGAGGTATGTTACTGGTATTTTTAGTGGGATTGCATTGAATCTGTATAGTAATTTTGGGAGAATGGCCATTTTCACAATGTTTGTTCTTCCTATCCATGAACAAGGGATGTCTTTCCATTTTCTGAGGTCCTCTTCAATTTCCTTTTCAGGGTATTATAATTTTCCCTGTATAGCTCTTTTACTTCGTTCATGAGATTAATTCCTAAGTAGTTCATTTTTTTGGATGCTAGTGTGAAGGATGTGGCTTCTCTTATTTGTCTCTCAGTATTTTTGTTGTTCTTGTATAGGAATGCTATTGATTTTTGAATATTTACTTTGTATCCAGCTACACTGCTCAATTTATTTATTAAATGTAGGTGTCCTTCAATGGAGTTTTGGGGGTCTTCTATGTAAAGTATCATGTCACCTGCAAATAATGATAATATAACTTCCACTTTTCCTATCTTTACTCCTTTTATTTCTGTCTCTTTTCTAATTGCTCTGGTTAGTATTTCCAGTAATATGTTGAATAGGAGTGATGATAGGGTACATCCTTGACTTGTGCCTGATTTTAAGGTAAAGGCTTTCAGTTTTTGGCCATTTACTATGATGCTGGCTGTTGATTTGTCATAGAGAGCCTTTATCATATTGAGGTAAAGACCATCTATTCCAATTCTCTGTAAAGTTCTTACAATGAATGAGGGTTTGACCTTATCAAGTGGTTCTTACTTTTGGCTCTATTGATATGGTGGATTACATTTATTGATTTATATCTGTTTTTTTAAATTTTATTTAAAGAGAAAAAAAAGCAATACAGAAAAAAGGGTAGAAACAATACAAAACCTCAAAAAACCCATATATCACTAGTTGACAAACCACATACTCTCTGAAATAGCTATTCATGTTACAAAATTAAGGCATACAAAGTGAACACACAGTGAAGCTG
>PVJX010040100.1:0-15402 GCA_004027295.1 Dolichotis patagonum | reverse complement strand
GAGAGGTTTGGGTCCCAAAGAGCAAGATTATGTTTTCTTATACCCTAACTGGTTGAGAACCTGTATGTTAGCCTCCCCACTCCCATCCTTTCCTTAACAATATCTAGTCTTCCCATCTCTATCTCCCCCATAACCCATGTCAGGGCACAACATGCCATAGAGCCTTCTCCTTAACTGTCACCCTGGGTGTAACCACGGAGACTGGAATGGGGATTGGAGCCCTATGAGTCTCTTTTTTAAAATATTAAGCTGTCAAACTTACTGAGGGATTCAAAGAAGTCACCAACCAACTGGGACACTTGCAAGATGAAGTAGACTCTCCGGCTTTAGGTGTGCCCCAAAACCATAGGGGTCTTGGTATCCTGACAGCTTCACAGGATGGTATTTGTGCTCTACTCTAAGAATGGCACTGCTTTACACCAACAAATCTGGTCTCATTAGAGTCAGGGTAAAACACTTTTATGAATGGGCCTCAAAACTCCTTAAAGTCTTTTCCATTGATCAGTTTTAACTTCCTCTTCATTTACTCCTACCTCTGCTGGCCCCTTTAATGCATATTGCTCTTTTTCTTCATTTTAGTCCCTGTATAGTTGATCTATTTCCAGGATTTTTTTCAGGCTTGAATAGTGATTGTCTTTAGGGAAATATTTAATGTGTCTAAATGGTTTTCCTTCTCCAAAACATGAAAAAACAACAACATCAAAAATCCCCTTTCACTATCCCCAATGAAAGTAGCAGTCAAGAATAGCATGATAACCTGTTTTCCTAGACCCTTTTAAAGACAGGATAGAGCTCAGACAGGTATGCCAGGATTTCCAGCAGTTTGGATGACCCATCGACTGTCTTAAAAAAACAATGTAGGTTAAACAGGGGACATGTCAGTAGTCAGAGAAGATTTGTCAACAGGTTACAAATGATATCCCAAGGATATATCAGCAGGTCACAGAAGACACAGCACACATCAGCAATCCACAAACCCACTGTATATCTGATCTACCCCTCAAAAGCAAAAAAAACAAAAACAAAAAAAAAACCTATTAAAAAAGCCTCTCAGCCTGTAAGAGACACTTTCTCTATTCTGCTCACACACAGAGGTTCCACTTATTGCTGAGATTGTTTTGACTTCAGACTCTGAAGACAGAATCACCAGAGATCATGAAAGGAAAGAACTCTTAAAAATAAAAAGAGTCTATGAGATAACAATTCAACAGCTTTAAAGTGATGAGAAGAAAGGCAATATAAGACTGATAGGTGTCAATGAAAAAACAGGAATCAATGCCAATGATACAAAAAACACTATTTGCAGAAGTAAAAACAGACAATTTCCCAAGCATGAGAAAATAATCTGATGCACAGATAAATAAGGCATATAGAACTGCAAAAAGTCATAACCAAAATAAATCTACACCTAGTCATATATTAATCAAGGTCCTAGAAATTCTACATGAAAACAGAATACTAAAAGCTGTTAGAGAAAACAAAGAGATCACCTATCAAGGAAATTCATCAGAACCACAGCTGATTTCTCAACACAAACCCACAAGTCCAGAACAACTTGGAGAGATGTATTTCAAGCCCTGAAAGAAAACAATTTTTAACCCAAATTGATATACACTGTAAAACTATCTCTTAAAATTAATGGATAAATAAGATACTTCCATGACAAAGAACAATTAAAGAAATTCATGTTCACCAATCCAACCCTAGAAAGACTAATGAAAGATATTCAAAATGGAGATAAAAGTGACCACAATTTCAAGAACAACAACAGAAAGAAACCACCAAGTGGGGCAAGCAATTAAACAAAGGGTGAGAAGCAGAGAACCAACATCAAGAAAACGTGACAAAGATAAGCCAACACATATCAACAATAACCATCAATGTAAATGGCCTCAATTCACCAATTAAAAGAAATAGATTGGCAGAATGGATGAAGAAATAAAACTCTACAATACGCTGTATACAAGAAACATATCTAAATCAAAAAGAAACTCATAGACTGAAAGTCAAGGGATGGAAAATAATACTTCACTTGACAGGAACACAAAAAAGGCATGGGCAGATACTCTGTTTGCAAACAATGTGAACTTCAAACCAAAAATGATGAAAAGGATAAAGAAGGTAACTACATACTTGTTAGAGGAAAAAATCCAAGAGGAAGAGATGATAATCATAAATGTGTATGCACCAAATATAGGAGCACTCAACTATATAAGACAAATACTGATTGACATGAAAAACAAAATATGCAATGACACAATTGCAATGGGGGCCTTAATACCCCATTGTCACAAAGACATAGATCAGCTAGACAAAAAGTTAGCAAGGAAATAATAGAACTGAATCAAACCTGAATAAATATACTTACTGGATGTTTACAGAGTATTCTTCCTAAGAACATCAGAATATACATTTTTCTCAGCTACATGTGGGACAGTCTCTAAATTAGACCATA
This sequence comes from Dolichotis patagonum, assembly GCA_004027295.1. Taxonomy (NCBI): domain Eukaryota; kingdom Metazoa; phylum Chordata; class Mammalia; order Rodentia; family Caviidae; genus Dolichotis; species Dolichotis patagonum. The sequence continues at coordinate 12,947 of PVJX010040100.1, read as the reverse complement.
TATTAGCCCATAGAACATGCTTCAGTAAATGCAAAGGAACTGAAATTATCTCATGCATATTATCTGAACATTGTGGGCTGAATTTGAAAATTAATGTCAAAAGCAACTGCATAACCTACATAAACACATGAAAATTAAATAACAACCTCCTCAACAACCAATGGATTATAGAGGAAATTAAAGAAATTTAAAAAATAGCTATGATTCTATGAAAATGCAGATACAACATACTAGGACCTGTGAGAAGCAATGAAAGCAATCCTAGGAGAGAAATATGTAGCAATAAATTCTCACATCAGGAAAACAGAATGAAAAATTAATGTAATGCTGCACCTCAAGCTTCTAAAAAAGAAAAGCAAATCAAGGCAAAAGCTCACAGAAGGAAGGAAATTATAAAGATCAGAGTAGAATTTAATATAATTGAGCATAAGAAAATAATACAAAAAATTAATGAATTGAAGAGTTGATTCTTTGAAAGAATAAATAAAATTGCTAAACCCACTAGCCAACCTTAAAAATAAAGGAAAGAAAAATTCAAATTAATGCAGTAAGGAATGAAAGAGTGAAATTACTACAGATCCTGTGGCAATTCAGAAGACCATCAATATCTACTTTGAAAATCTTTACTCACATAGACTGGAAAACACAAGACATGGACAGATTCCTAGAGGTGTATGAATTACCATATCTGACTCAAGAAGACATAAAAATTTTAAATAACACATTATCAGTTACTGAAATTGAAAATGTAATTAAAAACTTACCAACAAGGAAAATCCCAGGTCCTAAAGGATTTACAATTGAATTCTATAAGAAATTTAGAGAAGATTTAATGTCAATACTCCTCAAACTCATTAATGAAATTGAAAAGGGAAGCATATCTCCCTAACTCATTGTTGGAGACAAGTATTACTCTGATACCTAAACCAGGGAAATATACAAGCAAAATGGAGAGCTACATACCAATCTCCCTAATGAACATAGGTGCAAAAATTCTCAATAAAATACTGGCAAACAGAATGCAGCAAATCATCAAGATTATAAAACATGGCCAAGTGGGATTCATTCCAGGAATGTTTAACACACACAAATTAGTACATGTAATACACCACATAAAACAGAGTCAAAAACTAAAATCACATGATCATCTCAATAGATGTAGAAAAAGCTTTTGATAAAGTCCAACACTAATTCATGATTTAAAAAAAAAAACCTACAGAAAATTGGAACAGATTGTCTTTACCCCAAGCCACTGATGAAAAACTGACAGCCAACATCATACTAAATGTACAATAGCTGAAAGTTTTCACTCTAAAATCAGAAACAAGACAAAGATGTCCACAATCACCACTTCTATTCCATATAGCTATGGAACTGTTAGCCAGACTTAGACAAGAGAAAGAAATAAAAAGAATAAAGATACAAATAAAAGTTAAGTTATCATTTGCAAATGACATGATTTCTACTTAGAAGACTCCAAAAACTCCAACAAAAGACTACCAGCATTAATAAGCTCATTCAGCAGTGTAACTGGATACAAAACCAACATTCAAAAATCAATAGCATTCTTGTATACAAACAACAAACTCACTTAAAAGAGAAATTATAGCAATGATATCTTTCACAATAACATCCAAAAAATGAAATACTTAAGATTTGGTCTAACAAAGGATGTAAAATATCTACTATAACTATACTACTCTGAAAAAAGGAGATTGAAGAGGTAATCAGAAAATGGAAATATATCCCTTGGTCTTGGAGAGGAAGAACCAAGATTGTGAAAATGGCTATGGTCCCAAAACTATTATAGAGATTTATTGTAACCCTGATCAAAATACTATTAACATTACTCACAGATCTACAGAAAACCTTCTTAAAATTCATTTGAAAACAGAAGAGACCTAGAATCTCAGAGCCAACTCAGGGCAACAAAGGGCTGGAGTCATCATAATCCCTGACTTCAAATTATACTACAAAGCTACAGTGATAAAATCAGCATGGTACTAGAAAAAATATCAAAATAGACCTGAGGATCAGATTAAAAGATGTAGACATAACTGCAAAGAAATTCAACCACTTTATCTTTGACAAAGAAGACATACATGTTCACTGGAAGAAAGATAGTCTCTTTAATAAATAGTGTTGGAAAAATTGGCTTTCCACATGTTGAAGACTAAAGCTACATCCTTGTCTATATCATGCACTAAAGTAAAAATGTATCAAAGATCTAAATATTAAAACAAAAGCACTAAGTCTACTGGAAGACAAGATAGGTAGAAATCTTAAAGACATAGGGAAGGCAAAAAGTAAAGGAACAAAATGCAAACTGCATGGGAAATACTTCAAAGAATCAACAACTGGGATCTCATCTTACTAAAAAGTTTTTGCAAATCAAAATCAGCAAGAGATTGAACAGAAAATTCAGAGAATGGAAATAAAATTTACCCAACCAACTCTCACACAAAGGACATATATCCAGAACATATAAAAAATTGAAAAAAAATCAGACCCCTCAAATTTAAGCACCCAATCCAAAAATCATCATCTGAGATGAATACGCACTTCTGAGATGAAGAAATACAAATGGCAAAGAAATACATGAAATCATGTTCAACATCTTTATCATTCGAGAAATTCAAATTAAAACAACACTGACATATCATCTCACTCCAGAAATAATGACCAGAATCAAGAAATTAATCAATGACAAACACAGGTGGGACTGTGAGGACAAAGGGACTCTTCTCTGTTGTTGGTGAAAGTATAGACTTGTACAATCACTGTGGAGATTCCTCAGAATACCAGGATTAAAAGTTCCATTTGACCTAGCTATTCTTTTTCTAGGTATTTTCCAAGAAGAATTGAAAACTTGATACTACAGTGATATATGTGCACACATGTTTATAGCTGCACAATTAAACAACCAAAATGTTCATTAAAAATGTAGTATTTTTATACAATAGAGTATTACTCAGCTATGAAGGATAACCTTGAGGTTCTTATAGGTAAATGGCCACAACTAGAAACCACACTCATAAGTGAAATAAATCAGACTTACAAGTACAAGCATCATATTGTCTCCCTAGTTAAAAAAAATAGTAAATAAGATTCAAAATGTACAGTAGACATTGCAAAAATGAAAGGGATAGTGCTCAAAAGGAAAGAACAACTGGAATGGGAGAAAGAAAAAGGGAAAAGATTATATATACACATATGTATACATATATATGTATGTGTATGTGAGTATGTTCAAGATAGATAACTATACTGTTAAACTCTGTTCATCAAAAAGAACAGTGGTGTTTTCATTGTCTGACTGATCATTTTTTCATGCTTAAGTGTTGTAATCTGAACAACTACTTTCAAGATATCGATGTATAACATATTAACTAATGTTAATTTTCTATGCTTCTTTTGAAATTGTGTTGTTTTTATCTTTTTTGTTTGTTTTTAAAATTTAAAAAAGTAAAAAAATAAGTAAATAACCTTCTTTTATACCAAAGGGGGGAAAAATGGCTATAAAAGTGTTCTATATATTGGGTATGTGTTCAATCAAGTATTTGTGTGGATCTATTTGAAATAATAAGGTCCTGAAGGAAGCATTGCAGGAGTGTGGGGAAATATTCTTGTATTTCAGAAAGTTCCATGTAAAAGTCTGTTCCTGGCTAAAAATAAATGAATAAATAAAAAAAAAATTGTGCAGTTCTATAGAGTACATAAATAGCTCTTGTTATTGTTTCTTAGATTGGAGTTCTAGAGGCTAAAGACCAAATTTTTGTGAATCTGGAAATTTTTTCTTAAACTTCCTGAACTCAACAAAACTATGTGAAGAGAGACAAACACACTGGGTACTTGCCAACAGATAAAAGCCTTCCTTTTTATTGTAGTTGCCAGTGTAGCACTTTCCCTTACAATAAAGTAAATCAACAAGTTAGTGAAAGAAGTAGTACCCAAACAGCACAGCCCTCCTGTTCAAAGAAGCCTATTTCTCTGTTTTGTATCTTGGATTCCAATAGAGACAGGGACAACAGACTGATTTTGCTGACCTCATAGAAAATGAAATAACAAAAGGAAAATAAAGAGATTTGTTGTGCAAGATGCCAAGAGATGCTGTGAATAAAGGCAGAATAGCAGCAGTTAGCCATGTTGTGCTCCCGGCGAAGTATGGCCAATCAATATGGGATTTGTGTCTGAGAGTTCCTGAGTCCAGGCATAAATTACACAAGCCAAATCAGCAAATATTTCCCTTCATTATTCTTTTCCTACTGCTAAAGAAAGAAACAAAATATAGAATGGATCTAAGACATTTTAAATGATCTAAAACATTTTCAAAATCATAGTACCCTTATATAAAGACAGCAATAACAGATTTTCCCTAGGCGTTTACTACGAAATGAAGAGTAGAATTTTATATTTAATATTCTGATATGAAATACTTGAAGGATTTACGTGAATATATATTTACTCTGCTAGGTAAATGGAATTGTTCTTGATTTTTATCAAATGCATTTGTTGAATTCTTCTTAAATTACTTCAAAAACATGGAACGAATAAAGTTTAAAACGCTACGTATGATTTTTTTTCCCATTGGCAGGAAGAAGTAACCATGAAATTTAATACTAAGACATGTTTGTGTGCGTGTGTGTGTGTGTGTGTGTGTAGGCTGACAATTAGCACATGTTCAAAGCTCTAAAATGATTTATATATCCCATCTAATGGGGATTCCAGCTAAATAGGTCCAGTTCCTCACACTCCAGAATATCAAGTTCCTCAACAATATTGTTACAGGCAGCTGAGTTGGTTAGTGACATTATAGGCAGTGAGAGAGGACTAGGTTCTCCAGAAGGTAGTACAAGAGCCCAGATACTTTGCAATTGTGGGAGAGACAGACACCTCCTGCTGTGGGCCAGACCTAAGATAAAAGATCAAACAAATGCACCCACATCCTAGGCACTGATATTCTAAATAGTTCTCTATCTCTCTCAGGAAGTCAGGAGTTACATCCCAACCCCCTACAGGAAGAGTCTCTGCTCCCTAAGAATGCCCACTTAGTACAGGACTCACTTCCCCTTTTGTCCCCATTTAATCAGTTTTACCTGAACAATTAATCTTATGGCTAACCATAGTTCTGTCCAACCTATGCCCAGCTTACAAGTCTCCCTTTTTCCCACTTTGAACCCATCTCACCCATTGATTTTACTCTACAGAAGTCCCTAGAAAAGACTGAGTCTTTGGCAACACACTCAGGACCCTTTATGTCTCTCAGACAGAAGCTTTATTTCTCTCAGTAAATATATTATGTCTTAACCTCTGTTGTTCCTAAAATTCATTCTTCAATTTTAGAGAACACGAACTTGTACTGGACATATAGCAGATCAGGAGTTTAATTTCCCTATATCAATATCAGTAAATATACAAAGCAATAACAATTTACATACATTCCTGAAATGTAAATTGATAAACCACATTAGATAACAATTTTGGGTTTGGGAAAGGATATAGCATGGCAAGTATGTGGTGCTGAGTTGTAGTCTAGGTACAAAAATAAAAATAAAAACAAACAAAAAAACCAATTTGTTATTATTTAGTAAATTTGAAGGTACCCATGTCTTATAACTTAGCAATTCAACTCACAGATACTTACCTTCGAGAACTAGAGATTTTCCTGTAAGAAAAGAAGAGCAAAAGAAACAGCAGTTTTCATAATTGCTCCAACCTGAAAAGTTCTCATATGCTTAACACTAAAATAAAAAACTAAAATGTGATGTGCTCCAGTACCGCAATGCGACACAGCAATGATAAGAAACAACTGACACAATCAATGGCACTCTGTAACAGAACATTAAGTGAAATAAAATGGTTCAAAACTCAGTATATATGCAATACATACATACGTGGTTAGCCTCAAATACAACTGATTATATATTTATATTTATGGTCTAAAATGTGCACCATATATTCACAAATTATTATTACAGAGGACATTGTAAAATCAAAAGAAGCCTGTCCATTTTTTACTTTCTAACTTCACCTACTTTTATTTTGAGAGCTTTTTCTTTTTTTTTAACTACTTAGAGCCTCCCTTTTGGTTCCTATTTCTCACTAAGAACCATGCTTGGCTGGTAAAAATTATCCTGTGGGACTTATATTCTGCTCAATACTAATGTCTTTTTTCCCTCCATATTATTACCCACAGTTCATTGCTTATTCACCTGTCAGGAGAAGAAAAGTAATGTTGGATCCCACTATGCGAAATCACACCAAATAGCACTCACAGCTCAAATAAACAAAACCCCCATCCCTTCAACTGGGATTTGTGCAGGCACCATTAGTCTCTCCAAATGCAAGTACCTTCTCTTTGCCTGAGAAATGTTAAATCAATATAAAGCATATCATATGTTCTGTTCCCCTTCTGTCTTTAAGAAAGCTGCAAAGGTAGTAGGAAGAATCTGTGGTAGTTTCCTTTTTAAAGAGAGCAGCCATGGGGTATTTGATGCTGTCTTCTTGCTGTGGCTGATTAACACACTAGGGAAGAAATGTGCAAAATGGGCAGTCAGAACTGTTTCCATGGCTGCCAAGCTCTTGCATAGAACAAAGGTAAAGAGGCCTCAGAAAGTCCCTTAGTCCTGGAGTTCAGCATGATTGAATGCTGGTGATGTAGGAGTGGGTATTCCCTGCAAAACACAGTCCACGTACACTCCTGTAACCTCATTAAAGCAAATGAGTAACACATATATTTTTAATGAAGTATGACAATGTTAAGGTAATGTTTTTGTATAGTAGAGTGTTACAGAGAACTTCATAGGGGACGGAAACTAACCTTTTTCTGAGTTTATTCTGCATGGTTGGAACTAGGTAAACCAACCATATACCAGGAGACATAATTATTCTATTTTTTATTGTAACAGATGTGAAACCGAGACTCAAAGAGATCAAAGCACATTGCAAGAAGACACCTGAGACTTTCTCTCCTCCAAACCAAAGATAGTGCTGCATCTGTCATATTACCGACTGGCATCACACAATTGGCCTTGAAGAGGCGTTTTATGGAATATTCTGATAAAATGTGCTGTAATGCAGTATTTACAATAAAGATGCTATTCATGCCATGACCAAAGTCTTTCAATGTAGATGTAAATTTGAAACTTTATATTTCCAGAATTGTCTGACAGGTGAAGGAGAGAGACAGAGTCTGTCAAAACTATCGAAATTTCATATTTAAATTTGAAACTATATATTATTAGTTTTTCTTTATGCTATGAATTTTATAGATTTTTATAAAAGATCACTCAATTTTAGGTTAACTCAAAAATGCTGAGCATGAACCAGAGTGTCTGGCTGTAGCTCTAAACTCTTTGTACTCTGGCTCCTACCTAACATCTTTATCTCCCTCGCCTTCCTTTTGCCTAGTTTTTTCATTCATATGCTTTTAATTATATTTTCCTGTCAAATTTTATGCATGTATGTATATCAGTAAAGTCAAGAGCATATGGGTGATATTTTATTGAAACAGGCTTCACATTTCATCTCTTTATAAATTTCACACAGGGTTGGCTATGCTCTGAGAATGATTTTTCTTCCCACATTCCTGATTTCTATTTCCACGCTTCTTTTAAAAGTGTCTAATATGTTGCACTATGGAGAAATGTGCTAGGGACAACTAAAAATCCATTCTGTCTTGTTATATCTTTGTCAGAAAAATGAATTCTGTCTCAATCTGACCTCTCAAATATTATGCTTTGACAGACTCTCTCTCTCTCCTTCACCTGTCAGACAATTCTGGAAATAAGAGGAGAAAAACACCTAGCAAATCACTCAGGGTGCATCTATATTACAGAAGAAGCATCAAATACAGGAGTGAAATACAGTGATTCTGCTTTTTTTCTTTGAGAAATCTAGGGAGGAAAGACCTATAAAAGCTTTTTACTGACATTTTATGGGACACATGAACATATACTGGTCATGTTTAAATGCTAATTCTCCGCTAGAACTTTCATCTTCTTGTGTATTTTTGCTACATCCCTCATCACACACAGTGGGTCATACAGGCAAGAGGTTGTCATTATTGCGACACTAAGGTGTCCTTTTCAAGTATGCTCCTATAAATACATAGATAGGATCAGTTGAATTGCAGAATGATGTGGTTTTAAAACTTTTATATCCTAAACCAGGAATCAAACTCAGGACCTCACTCTTGCCAGGCAGGCACTGTGTTTCATATCAGTTTGACTGAAATATCATAGGTGCCAGACATAAGCATCTCTTGCGAGAAGTCATAGAATACATTGCCCATAGACTTATGTGACACCAAAATCTCCTCATTTTTATTATTATTATTATTAATTAATTAATTTATTTATTTATTTTTTGGTACTGGGGATTGAACTCACAACCTCAAAATTGTCAGACAGGTGCTTATGCCTGCTGAGCTAAATCCCCAGCTCATTCCTCCTCCCTTTTCAGATTGATTATTCCATAGTTCTCTTCCAGTTCATCATTAGCACTCACTTCTTTGTATTAACATACAACCAGTTGCAAAGAAAAAGTGTGATATAGAGAAATAGGAGTTGTTGCTGGGTTCTGCTATGTTATCTGAGATCTCATCTAATTCTCCATTCATAAGTTCTCAGCACCCACTGAGAACATTAAAATTTTTTTCTACCTAGAACTGAGCTTCACACAATACCTTAGAGTCAGTGATTATACTTTGAATAATCCCTGTTTCAAGCTCAATAAACAAGATAAATCTCAAACTTAAATGACCTGCTCCACAAGGTCAGAATAAAGCATTTATAGTCAAAGTCAGAATGCAGGAAAATAGCCTGTAAGTGGCCTCAATACTGAAGAATAAGAACAAGCAAGATTCCAGTAGTGACTTCCATGTTCCATGTATTATTGGGAATGAAAATCTCCTCAGGTCTCATTTTTGTAATTTCTTCTATTATTTTTCTACACTTTGCTGAACATCATTACCCCGTTTTCATCTTGAGAAACTGTTCTTCCTTGTACTCCTCCAGCATCATTTTCCTGTCTTCTAGGTTGCTTTTCTTTTAAGCCACCTGGCATTTCTCATCTACTCTTACTTATGATATCATCATTCAGCTTCACCCAACTGTAAAGTCTAGACTCATACTCTTCTATGCATGTTCATCTGAGGATCTCAGGGCAGCTCAGGAGGACTATTAGAGTGAAATATTCCTCCTGCATGCTGTAATATTTATCTTTCCCAATGGATAGTTAATTTCTGAATGAAAATTTAAACTTTTGGATCCAGTGCCTGTACATCATTGGTGGCAAGCATATGTTTGTTGCACATGTTAAGTAGGTAACCTACTTAAGTAAGTTAAGTAGGTAACATCCTAACTCTGATAATGAAATGTATGTTTTTCCTTTTTCTTCAAAATTGATCATGAAAGTCCTACTATCTGCTCCATAAGGGAAAGAGCTAAAAAAGTCAAATATTTATTTTCATTACTATATTAACCATACTACAAATGGTAACTACACATAAAAATATAAGTACACATGCTATGCTATATTTATATACTGTACTCCATATTGTTTATAAGGCAAGTATAGTCTATATACAAGTTAAAACTCATAGGTTTAAAATAAAAGATAGTATATAATTTATACTTAGTCTTTTTAATTCAAGATGTGAGTAAAATATATGGTAAATATTTACATAATGCCAAGGTTAACAGTGCACACCTGTAATTTCAACACTTGGCAGGCTGAGGCAGTAGGATCACTATGAGCTCAAGGATAGCCAGGGATAGTGTGCAAATTCAAGGATAGCCTACACTACATAGTGACACCCTGCTTCAAAAGAATAAAGAGATAGAAAATATATTTACATCAAATACTACACTAAAAGACATATTCCATTAATTGCCCTCAAACTGCATGACACATTTTAAAATAGAAAATTATTGTGAAAAACAAGTTGCAAATAATCTGCCCCAAAATACTCCCTTTTGCTGTGAACAGTTGTTGCATTATTCTTGCCACCTTGTGCAGCAGTTCTGGAGTCCTCTGAGTTTATGGGAGAGGTCTTAGTTACTTTCCCATTGCTGACACATAATACTCAGTACCCACAGCTGTGCGAAGGAAAGGTTTCTTTAGCTCGGTTGGTAACTGTTTCAGTCCGTAGTTGTTGGCTCCGTGGCAGGAGGCATGGCAGAGCTTCGCTTATCCTATGACAGTCAGAGAGCAGTGAGCAATCAAGGAAGGAGGAAAGGAGATAGATCCTTCTAGGCTGTGCCACCAGTAACCCATCCCTCAAACTAGGGCTAAACCTCCCGCTACTGTTCTACATTTAATTATAAACTCATCAGTGGCCTAACTCACTAATGAGCATCAGTGGCACGATCTGGTCACCTCCCCAGAGTCCCACGTATCAGCACTGCGGCTCTGGGGGATATCTAGGAATAAGCCGTAGTAGAAGAAGGGATTAAAACACGCCGAACACTGCTGCCAACTGTCACTTACTGGAAAGGTCGTCTCACCAGAGCAACGTGCCCTCATCTACCTTGTTTGCATGATCCTGCACCACGTAACTCACAGATCTTACCCCAAGTTAAAGTGATTGTAAAAGGCAAATATTTTGAATCAATTCAAGAATGGAAGAAGCCATACCAGTGCAACTAGAGACATGAATGAGGGCTTCCTGAACTGCTTCAGAAAGGGGCAAGGATCGTAAGATAATTGCGTTCAACGTGAGGGGAGTATTTCAGAACGACTAATTGAAACATGTATCTTCCTGTAATATATCTTTAAAATTTAAAGAATCATATTTTCAAACATACCTCATGCAAGTGCATTTAAATATAGATACATATTTGATTACAAGCATATCATTGTCATAATGTAATAAAGCTATCATAAATATCAGATTAAGTATTAAAGTTTAAACATTATTTAAATATTAAGTATTAAAATCTATATATATTAAAATGATACATAAAGCTTAGCAAAGTTACACTATCTTTACAGTTATTTATGCACAAAGTTAGGTATAAATGTACACATACTTTCTCTTATCAATTGTAATATACTGATTGCTTATTTGAGTGGGACACATACCTTGAATGTCACTTATCATTTATTTTAACAATTACTGGAATGACAAGTGTAGAGTTAGTGAGTAGTAAATATGTAATGGAAGAATTATAACACATGAATTCATTCCAATATGTGAATAGATGGGATGTTTCATACTTTGAAAATTTCTAATCAAAGGACAACTTGAGCCCACTGAGACACTAGAATTATGACTATCAGAAAGCATTTCCTAAAATAGAAGGAAAGGTAGATTGTCCAATGAAGTCAGTAAGCCATCTTTGAATGTCACTAATTGCATGTGTGACATCTATTTGTTTTGAGTTTTCATGTAGTTTCTGCATAGCAAATGTATAAGAGTTATTTGAGAAGTAAATGGGAATGTACATGTATGATGAATATCAAGATTTCTGGAATTTTAAAATCACTGTGTAAATGTACAAATGGCTTGAAAAAATATGTAGTCATGTAAATATTGTTTTGAAAATGTATATATATTTGTAGTACTGTATTTAGGATACTTTGTAAAACATCTTTTTAATAAAATCTTAATAAATGCTAGAAAACTTCACATGCTCCATCCCTGGATTTTAAATTATTTAGGCCATTATGATGTATATATTTTTCCTGTGAATACAAAATATTCTTATTCCTGATGACCTTCATTCTATTAGACTATATCCACATGTATTCAGATTAGTTAATAATCAATTTACAAATATCAGATAAATCAATATTTTTCCTTGTTTTATTTTTGTTTTATTTTCAGGCTAGATCAAATTTTTAAATATGTTGTGTTGCAAATATTGGTTTGTAAATTCACTGTAATTCAGAACTTCTTTTTTCCTTAAGTACTAGGGCATAGGAATGACTGTGCTTATATTTTAAACTTGGCTTTGTTCTCACCTAATTCATGGCAGGTGATAGTTTCTTTGCATTTCTAGTTATTTATCTGTTAAAATTACTGTGGTAGACTTGATAGTGCTTATATGATTATTTTTATAATTTAAAAAAATATAAGGCACGGGACAAGTTTAAGGAAAATCATCACTTGTAATGAAAGGTTCTGCATTAAGAAATAACGTTTTTAGTCAAAATTCAGTGTGGCTAGTTGTCAGTGGCAATTCACTTTCACACACTGTAATTGTGATTCTAAACTGTCACAATTTTCCCAGAATGTGATTTGTAAATATAATTTGGCACAGCACAACAATGCTCTGGTCAACAATAGTCTCCACATAGTATCTGAGAGTGGTCTGTTAAAAACACAATCCTTCCCAACGTCCTAGCTCTCTCAGCCTCTAGAATGTATCCTTGTTCAAAGATAAATGTCTATATATTAACCAAGAGCCCTAAAGATATTCATAGCCTTAATACACAGATTATTAATTTTACAAAATATTTTAAATGATAATTTGTAAAATGGATAAATATTTACACATAATATATTCCTGGTGAGAGTATAGTAACAGAGCAAATAGTTTTAGTAACAGAGTGAAAAAGTATAGTAACACAGGAAAATGATGGAATGAGCCCTTTCCTACAGGTGCCCAGGGTGAGAGGGACAGGAGGTCTGCACTACCTGCTGGGTGCTGTCACTGGAAGGCCTTTTCCTATGGGCACCCAGCACAGGCAGAAAAAGCCAGACAGGTATGCCTCTGCCTGCCGGGCATGGCCACCCGAAGGCCCCGCATGTGGCTGGCACCAGCAGAAAGAACCAGTGGGTCCACCTCCACCTGCACAGAGCTGCCTCCAAAACCTTCCTTCCTGCAGGCAGCCAGCAGGAGCAGGAACACACAGCCAGGTAAGCCATTTGAGGATCTTGGTTCCCTCAGATAGCCATCACCCACTGACAGAATCAGGCAGACACACCCCTGTGTGCCTGC
>PVJX010040099.1:0-15363 GCA_004027295.1 Dolichotis patagonum | reverse complement strand
ATTTGTCATGGATGCCCAAGATGTCTTCCTTGATAGGAATTTTGGATACATGTTTATCATCCACATACTTTTCAGGTTTTCAATTTTATGGGCTTTGCATTGGTTTTTGAGACATTTTAATTTTAAAAAAGCAAAATAATACTTATGTCTTTGAGATTGAACATGTGTCTGTCTTATCTACCATGGAGTACTTCCTAGTGGAGTCATAAGCAGGGGCTCAGAAATACCAGGTTTCCACCAAAAACCCATATTGAAATCACATTTTCCACATACAGAGCCTGAGATATAGCCCAGCCACACAGTGCCTACGTAGCAAGTGCGAGGTCCTGAGTTTGACTCCCAGTAGCACAAAAAACAAAAACCACACAGACGAATTTCACCAAAAACAAAAGTTGCTCATCACCAGAACTCCTTTGTTAGTTAAAAGCATTGAAACAATCTGTGTCTGCTTTAGTCCACAGACCTTCCCTCAGCAAGTGCCTACCACGTTGCCCTCAATGTATTAAAGGTCAGTATATGGCAAACACTTACAGCTTGGTTTTAATGTACATTCAAACATTCATGGAGCTAATTTACTGTGAACTTTGTTTTCTTTCCAATAGATACCAAATGTAAAAAAAAAAGCTTTAAAATTAAATGTTTTATAACAATCTCTCACTGCAAACAATACTGACAGATGGGGACTGAATGTTGCAATACTGGTTTGCATCTGTCAAGAAGTGGAGGTTGAAGACTCCAGAAACTTCCATAGGCTGCACTAATCCAAGTAGCATGTGGGGATTGTGCTCTGTGCTCTTCACAACATATTTGTTATATTGTTTCCAGTTCTGCTTCCTTGGAAGTAAGATTGCTCAGTGACAAAGGAGAGCAGAATTGGCCAGAAAAGGACAAATGTAACGTAAAGGAAAGTTTGGAAGCCATGTTCTAAAAGAAATAAAGAAGTGAAGTGATTTTTTTTTTTAGTCTAAATTGTCTTCATCAAACCTCAGGAAGACATAACCTCATGGAGACATATTCCTCAGAATAGTCAGGGGAAGACAAGGAAATCCTCTTTTGGCTGTTCCCTAAAGTAGAATGAGAAATAGGGTAGAGATAACAGAAAAGCAAATTTTGTCAACACATGAAGTGGATATGTTTCCAGCAATTTTTATTTTTTATTAATAAATGTTTGTAGCACTTAATGATCACACTCCTTATGGGGCATTGGCACATGTATATAACATATCTTAATTCTTTTTACCTCTTCCCCCTCCCCTCTCACAACACTCCCTCCATCTCTTTGTTCTTTTTTTATTGGCAAAAGATCTATATTCCTGCTTCTATTATTTATCGTTTTTTGCTCATTATTTATATTTGGGGTTTATATTTATTTCACTTGAATTTCCCCTTATGAGACCATTTTAGGAAAAGCTGGTCTTTGTGCTTTCATTGCTATAAAGGAACTTCTTTCTTGGAAAGAAGGGTAACTTAACTTCAAATGAGTATCAGCTTTTATCATTTCTTCCTACCATTTTTTCACCTCTCACTTTGCTTCCATTTGGTATTCAGAATATGTGTGCCTAGCTAGATAATGTGTGTTTACATATACATTATATATAATGTCTGATAGCATCAATAAATAGGTCCACTTGGAAACTGTCAATCAAAAGATGAAATGTATGATGAACGTTTATGTAACTCATTATTTACAGAAAATAGAACATAAATCTTGTTAACAATCCTTTTTTAGCACAAAAATTGCTTCTAAAATGAAATATTTTTATTTCCTAAAGTGTTATTTTCTGTTTTTGCCTTTTTTTTGTTTGTTTTTATGCACAAAACATCTGTATATCCCAGCAGTGCAGAATGCACTGATTTGTTTGGTATTGTGGATAAAACATTGAGGCTCCACCCTACTCCTCCTTTCATTGAATAAACACTTCATTAGAATGTTTCACACTGGAAATATTAACACCTAATTAAGGAAAGTCTGCCATCAGGGAGCTGACGCATTAGCTTCTTGTTCTCTGTGTGGAGCTGAAGTCCTCTTAGTCAGAGCTCCTTCCCAAGTCGAGCAGTAACTAGCTGAGGAATTTGCTTCACGGGCTTGAACCTCAGTTTTCAAGTTGGTGGAGTAGTGGTGATAATGCTACATAATTTTGACCATGAAAATTCTATCCAAGTACATCGCCAAATGTAAAACACAGAATTCATGGTGTCTCAGAACAGCAGCTTCTTCCTGCCTAGGTCAACCAAGCCAGAAATACTTGAAAACATCTTAAAGCACTCTTAATCCCATATTAGGGAGCACCACAGTTGCCAGGGTTCCTAACTGGCCATGCACTTTTTCTGCTAGGAATTAGAGAACTATCCCATTTAAGGGAATGAATGGCAGTAATGATCTCCAGAGTTATGATCAAAAGTAAATGTTCAACAATACTACACACTTAGGAGTTATTATTTAATTGAGACCTTCATGTGAATGTAGAAGAAATTACATAGAACCATTTTATAATTTATAAAATCTTATTTTCCAGATGCAACATCTGTGGCTTTAATTAAGGGCAGAAACTCACATTTTGAGCTTTCTTGGCACTATATTTTAAAACTCTTTCTTTCTGCTAAAATGTTTACATAGTCTTAATGAAGCAGACTTCTAATCTGACTGCTGTCTAGGCAGATTGCCCGGTGAGGGAACAGGTATCCATACTCTCATAAAAGTGAATATTCACCCCATCAGACAAGCTCCAAATTAGTCACTGGAATGTCCAAGATATATCCTAGAATGTAAAAATGATGTTTTTCAGTCAAATTTTACATTTTTGATAACCTGACATCCAAGATGTTAATGGCAAAGTTAAATAATAGTAACAGAGATGACAAGGCCAGAAAAGCCAGAAATATTTATGAGCTGACCCATTATAGAATATCTTAGTTGACCCCTCCACAACTACTAAGTGTCTTGTCACCAATATTCTTGCCAACTCAAATCTTTCATAATTTCTTTCCACTAGCTTCAATTCCCTTTCATTCCCTGATCCTTAGACAACGTTAATTTTTTTATTTTTTATTTTAAAGAGAATAAAGCCAAGCAAAATACAACAGAATAAAACTAATCAAAACACAACAGTGAAAATGATACCAGATTTCAAAACCAGATAATAGGAAACCAACAATGGCTACCATAATGCTTCATTATCTTTAAAATAGCTGCCTAGACAACTGGACATAAAAAAAAATCAAACAAAATCAAAGACAACAATCAAAACAATGAAAGTGATACACGACTTCAAAACAAGATAATAAGAAATCAAAAATGGCTCCATAATATATCTTGCTATCTTTGAAATAGCTGCCCACAACATCAGATACAACAAAATTAAATAAAACCAAATAGAATAAAACCAAACCAAACAAAACAATGAAAACAATACAAGACTTTAAAACAAGATAATAGAAAATCCACAATGGCTACCACCCTCAGAAGGAGATCCCCTACAGTTGCTATAACTGTATATCATTATCCTCCAAATAGATGCTCAGACTACTGATTTTAGGCTTGCAAAAATCAATCAAACACTAAATACTACAAGCATTAAGTTTTTGTTTTTTGTTTTAACTTCAATAGCTATCATCTTATCCTGTGGTTTTCCAAATCAGTCATTTGCTTGAGCAGGGAAAGGACCTTCACTCTTCTTGTCTCTCAGCTTGTGTGCCAGTAGGCTCACAGGAGGGGGCAGGCTTCTTGTTCTCTTCCTCAAGGGAGGAGAACAAGAAGCCTGCCCCCTCCTGTGAGCCAATGCCAGTCGCAGGCCACCAGAAGGAGAACAAGAAGCCTGCCCCCTCCTGTGAGCCAATGCCAGTCGCAGGCCACCAGAAGGAGAACAAGAAGCTAGTCCCTTCCTGTGATTCAGTGAGTTAGACAACAATAATCATGGAAACAGAACCTAACATAGTGAAGCAATTTCAGCCTTATGATACGGCAAAGACAAGGATAAATGCAGGTCTCATTTTAGTGCCCTCTAGAGTATTCTGGTTTTCTTACCTCTTCTGGAACATCTTCCTGTCTGAACCTCTATGTGTTGCCTTTGACATTCTTTACTTGGGCACACCAGGAAGTCAGTCTCTTCTACTCTATCATTATATTAATGGACCCTTAGTCTTATTAAACATCTCTGACAAGAAAGGGTAATATTATTTGGTTTTACAAATATAATAAACAAAAATTCCAATGGGATGGTGGTAGAATTAAAATTCTTATTCTTAGGGTTTCTGGTTGAAATCTGCCACCTTACTGTACTTTTTCAATGATCCCTTTCAAGCATTCATATAATCATTGTTAGCATTTCTTGAACATTCTGCACTCAAGGAACATATAGTCTTGAACCTGGAAATCTGTGCCACAGTCACACAGCCTTCCTCACTTTGAACCACTTCCCTGACTCTTTGCTTTGTTTGCTTCATGTATGTGAAGTTGCCTTTCAGAAATGGCCATTACTCCCTTGTAGACCATGTAGCCAAAAACAAAATATGTTGTGGAATGTGTTATTGTCTATGACATACCAAACACATTAGTATGTTCATGTTCATAGTCACTGCCCTGTGAAAATAAGATTTCAAAAATTATCACAAAGTTTTAGGTGAATTCCTCTAAATATGAACTCCTACAAAAAGTGTACTAAATATTTGTTATTGATCAAAGCTACAGAAAGCAGTGTTGTCCTCCAAGAGTTACATCCTCTCCTGTAGTCACCTACGGAACTTAAGTTTGCAATCAATTTTTGGTTGATGTATCAAGAGTCACAAGTTTAAATGTCAGTGAAATACCTTTCTCAATGTATTCATCAGCTTTCCATTGCTGAGATGAAATACTTGACACTTACAGTTTTAGAAGTTTCAATTCATGGTCAGTTGAACCCAGTGCATAAACATGATGGAGGAATAGGGCAGCAGAAGAAAGCTGCTAACTTCAAGGAAACAGAGACAGGGGAAGAAGCAAAGAGAAAGGGTCCAAGGCTCAGATAGAAGCAAAAGGTCATGCCTCCATGGCCCACTCAGACACACCTGAAGTGTGCTGTACTAATCTCCTAGCTATCACGTTGACAGTTAAGATTAACCATTACACTTAGTTAATGAAAAAAAGCAAAGAGAATATATGCAACCTCTAAAAGCCATAAGACTAACCTGGTAACAAGAATTTTGTACATCATCAACAAAATAATCAAACGTTTATTTGTGGCTCAGGGCTCAGGAATACTATGCCCAATATTATGCCTTCTCCAGAAAGGCAGGAAACCCCAGAATAAGAAAGAAAAATCACATGATTTAAGGGAATCAGGGAATGGATCTTTATGGGAGTTTGGGGATTTGTTTTCTGGTTGAACATGGAAACTTTCTTGGGGAAGGTAGCATATGATCTGGGCCTGGAAGGTTGAGAGCATTTCATTGGGAAAAATAAATAGCAAAAATTTTATTCTGGGCAGTGACACAAGGCTTGAATACAGATCAACTAAAATGTGTTTTTGAAAACTCCTCTAAAAGAATTTGTTTCTGGGTTTATTTTTTAAAATAAAACAAAGTACAGTTTTGAAGTTAGGATTTTTCTCATTGATATTTCTCCTTACATATCTTTAAAGTTCAAGTGCCCTTTAAAGATCTCACAAACTAATGTAAGGTTATGTGAACTGTAATTTATTCAGGAATGATAGGTCTTTATGTTGCACACATAGTCTTCATCTTCTGGATTATCAAAGACATTCTGATTATTATTACTGATTTTAAGATGGTGATAAAAAAGTGTGTTGTGTTTGCAAAGATTTTAAAAACATCACTTAAACCTAAGATATCTGATTGCTTGCTCCTAAATAGTAAAAGCAAATAGATTTGTCTAAATTTGTGGCACAATATGGGAGTAATAGAAGACCTTTTATCTGTCATAAGACATGTAACAGCAAGAGGATGAGAGGAAAAGACCTTTAAAAATCAGTGTTCTTATTAATGCCTCTTAATGGACTAACAATTTAGATTTAATTGTTCATAGTATTAAGCTTCCATAATATCTATATAGTAGGGTAGCCTTGTGGGATATTACAAACTAAATTAGAATTAATTCAAAGCAATCTCCAAGTATACAGATTTGTCTCTTTCAGGCTTGGAGAGTCAGGAGCAGTGTTGTTTTGATGACAGGCTCCATCATGTGCCTACACAGCATAACAGCCTTTAAGAGACTCATTTCCAGGAAGGTCTGAAGTATAGCAAGTAGCTTTTATGCAATGCCTCTAACAACAATAGTAACAACAACAAAGGTGCCTTGAAAATTTCAAAATGAGAAAAAAAAATGATGACATGAGTATGTTGCCAGCTCAAATGTAGAGTATCTGCTGAATTCTTCATGACAAATATCTATGGTGGCCTCATTGTTAGCAACGCACAAGGTCAAAGAGTGATAAGAATCCTTGGTAACCTAAGAGTAGGTGTGTTTGTTCCTATTCAGGGTTGCATTTGTGATTTTATTGTGTTAGGTTATAGAACAGAACAGAAGGAGATGAATCGGCTTCCAGAACTCACTTTTCAAAGGGCAAACATTAACCAAAAATATCTTTAGTCACCAATGCAAAAGAATACAAGAAAACAGAACAGTCGGCCTATGTCTTCTAGCTCATGTCCTATGGTAGTGAAATACAACAAAACAAGACAGAACAAAGTCAATTGAGACAGTACAGTGAAATTGGGACAGAACATCACAACAGGGTACTGGAATAACAGTAGTAGGTGCCATAGTATATCCCATTATCTTCACAATACTTGTTCTTTCAATCAGATACAGCAAAATCAAATAAAATACAGAACATTATAGAATTTATCAAAACAGAATATTGAATACAGCAATACAATTAATCAGAACAACCAAAACAGTAATAAAAATATTTGCCTTCAAAGAGATGGTAGAAGGAAATCCCCCTGTTTGCTATATGGCATATGGTCAACCTCCCAAGAGATGCTCAGACCTCTGGCTCCCATTTGCTAAGAGTGAAGGGGAGTGATGGGATGTTTGATTCTCAGCCTGAGTGCTGGTAGGCTCACTGCTGCTTACCAGGGAAGCAGACTGGTTCCTTGGTTTCCCAGAACCCTAAGTTCAACATGGTGTGGATCTCAGGAGACGCTGGCTGGTTCTCCCCCTAAGTTAGCTGCCCCTTGCCAAAGCCATGGCTGCTTACTCTGGAGGTGAGCTGGTTGCTTGATTTCCCAGTACCCTAAATTCCCAAGATTGTCCTTTTCATAACTGAGTAGTACTCCGTTGTAAAAAAAAAACCCACATCTTTTTTATCCATTCCTTGGTTGATGGACATTTGAGTTGTTTTAAAGATTTAAGTATTATAAATTGTGCTACTATAAACATTGGTGCACATATTTTGCTGTGACGTGATGTTTTCTCTACTTCTGGGAAAATACTCAGAAGGGAAATAGCTGGGTCGAATGGAACCTCTAATACTATTTTTTTTTTTGAGTAACCACTACACTGATTTCCCCAGTGACTGTGCCAGTCTACACTACCACAAACAGTGCAGTAGAGTTCCTTTTCCCCCACAGCCCCTCCAGCATTTGTTACTGGTTGATTTCTTGATGAAATCCATTCTTTCTGGAGTTATTAGAATCTCAGTGTTGTTGCAATTTGCATCTTTCAAGTGACCAATGATGTTGAACAGTTTTTCACATATTTATTTGCCATTTGTATTTCTTTATCTGAGATGGCATATTCATCTCAGATGCCCATTTTTGGGTTGGGTCTTTGAATTTTGTAGACCCTTTTTTTTTTTTCAGTTCTCTAGGTTCTAAGTAGAAATCCTCTGTGTGATGGACAGTTGGCTAGAATTTTTTCCCAGTCTGTGGGTTGACTTTCCACTCTGTTGTTGATTTCTTTGGATGTGTAAAAACTTTTTAATAAGATGAGATCCCAATTTTAGATTCTTTAAAGTACTTCCTGTACAGTTTGTGTTTTGTTGAATTCTCTACCTACCCCAGTATCCTCAAGATTTCTACCTATTTTCTCCTTCTGTAGTTTTACTGTTTCTGTTGTAATATTTTGATGTTTGATCCATTTTGACTTTAGTTTAATGCATGGTGATTGACATGGATCTAGTTTTAGTCTTCAGCATGTGGAAAGCCAGTTTTCTCAGAATTATGTACTAAAGATACTATCTTTCTTTCTGAGTACATGTTTGACACTTTTTTAAAAGCTAAGGTGGCTGAGTGTCTTTGTCATTGTGTCTATATCTTCTAATCTGTTCCACTGATTCTTACCTGTTGGTTTGTTTTGTTTTGGTTTTGCCATTACCATGCTGATTTTAGCATAGTGGCTTTGTAGTACAACTTCAGGTCAGAGACTGTGATGCCTCCTGCTTTGCCTTTGTTGCCCAGGATTGTCTTTGTTATTCCAGGTCTCTTATGTCCCCACATGAATTTTAAGAATGTTTTCTCTAGATCGTGAAATATGCTAATGGTGTTTTGATTAGGGTAGAACTAAATCTGCATAACAGCTTTGCGAGTATGACCATTTTGATTATGTCAGTTCTTGTCCATGAGCAAGGGATATCTTTTCATTTACTGATATCCTCTAAATCTCCCTTTTCAGAATACTGTAATTTTGAAAACATTAATCTTTTACTTCTTTGTTAGATTTATTCCTGAGTATTTTGTTTTGTGTGAGTTGTAATTCTGAAGCATGTTATTTCCCTAATTTCTCTCTCACTGAATGTGTTACTTGTGTACAGGCATGCTATTAGTATTTTGAGTGTTGATTTTGCATCCAGCTATACTACCAAATTTGTTTATTAATCTAAAAGTCTTTAGTAGAGTTTTTGGGGTGTTTTATGTGGAGTATCATGTCATCTGTGAATAATGATAATTTAACTTCTTCTTTTCCTGTCCTTATTACTTTTATTTCTTTCTTGTCTAATTGCTTTGGCTAATGGTTGCAGAATAATATTCAATAGTGGACATCCTTGTCCTGTACCTGATTTCAGAGTGAAAGCTTTCAACTTTTTTCCACTTAGATGATGTTGGATGTTGATGTGTCATAGATAGCTTTTATCAGATTAAGGTAAAGACCATCTATTCTGGTTTCCTGTAAGGTTTTTATCATGAATGAATGTTGGACTTTATCAAACACCTTTTGTGCTTCTATTGAAATGATCATGTGATTTTTGTCTTTGGCTCTTTAATATGGTATATTACACTTATTGATTTGCATATGTTGAAATAACCCTGCATTCCTGGGATGAATCCCACTTAGTCATGGTGTATAATCTTTTTGATGATTTGATGCATTCTATTTGGTATTTTACTGAGGCATTTTCATCTATGTTCATTAGTGAGATTGGCCTGTAGTTCTCTTTTTTCACTGGGTCTTTCTCTGGTTTTGGTATCAGTTATACTTGCCTCCAGGTATGAGTTATAGAAAATTGATTCTATTTCAATTTCACTGAAGAATTTGAGGAGTATTGCATTAAATCTTCTCTAAATTTCTTGTAGAATTCAGCCATGAATGTGTCAAAACCTGTGGTTGTTTGTTGGTAAGTGTTTAATCATTTATAATTTCATTAACTGATATCAGGTTATTCAGGATTTTTATATCTTCGAGATTTAGCTTTGGTAATTTATACATTTCTAGAAATCTGTCCAATTCTTCTGTATTTTCCAGCCTATGCAAGTAAAGATTATTGAAGAGGTATTGATGACTTTCTGAATTTCCACAGGATCTGTAATAATTTCACACTTTTCATTCCTTACTGCATGAATTTGACTTTTTATTTCCTTTTCTTGATAAACTTGTCTAGTAATTTATCAACTTTATTTATTCTTAAAAGTTGGGGAAAAGGAGAAAAAGAAGAAGGGAAAACATTACATGTATATAGGTATACATATATGTGTTGTGTATAATATATATATGATATATATATATATGATATCATATATATATATACATATATATATATATAAGGTTGTCAAAAGGTACAGTTTGTACTTTCATTGTTTGGTCATTTTTTCACTCCTAAATATTCTAACCATTTTTTCATTCCTAAATATTGTAATCTGAACAACTATACCTAATCCACAGTACATAATATATTAACTTAATTTTGTACTATTTTTTAAAATTCTGTATAACTTCTTTGTTTGGTTTTTAAAATAAAAAAGAAACAACTGTTCAATTTATTAATTCTTTGTATTATTTTCTTAATCTCAATTGCATTAATTTCTGCTCTGATGCTCATAATTTTGTCCCTTGTATGTGCTTTTGGCTTGACTTGCTCTTCTTTTTCTAGAAACTTGAGTTGAAGCATTAGGTTTTTTTCATTTGTTCTCATTCTGTTTTCCTTATGTGAAAATTCACTTCTGTAAATTTCACTCTTTGAACTACTTTCATTGCATTTCACAGCTTATAGTATGTTATATTTGTATTTTTGTTTTATTGTAGATATTGTTTAATTTCTTCTTTAATTCCACCTGTAAATATTGGTTGTTCAGGGGGTCTCATTCAATTTCCTTGGTTGCTTTTATGGAGTTTTTGTGGTTTCTTTTATCATTGATTTCAAACGTCATTGCACTATATTCAGACAAAATGCATGGAATAATTTCAATTGCTTTGCATTTACTTAAGCATGTTCTATGAGCTAGCATATGCTCTGTTTTAGAGAATGTTTTGTGTGCAGCTGAGAATAATGTGTAGTTGATATTTTGTGGAACACTATTAAGTTCATGTTTTTTTACAGGTGTGATTTAGTTCTGTTATTTCTGTGCTAATTTTTTGTCCAGTTGATCTATCTCTTTGTGACTCTCATATTAAGATCCCTCACATGTTACAATCATGTTATTGTTTATTTGATTTTTTTCATATCTATTACTATTTGTCTTATATATCTGAGAACTCCTGTATTTGGTGCATATATACTTCTGATTGTTATCACTTCCTCTTGAATTTTTTTCCTAACAAATATGTAGGGTCCTTCTTTATCTCTTTTGATCATTCTTGGTTTGAAATTCACATTATCTGCAAAGAGAATAACTACCTCTGCTTTTTTTTTTGTGGATTCCTATTGCACGGAAGATTGTTTTCCATCTTTTGACTTTCAGTCTATGAGTTTCTTTTTGAGTTACATGTGTTTCTTGTATACAGCATATTGTTAGGTCCTATTTCTTGATCAAATTTTGATCCCTTCTGCCAATCTATTTATTTGATTGGTCAATCGAGGCCATTTATATTGATGGTTATAACTGATATGTATTGGCTTATCTCTGTCATGCTATATTCCTTCTGTTGGTTCCCCATCTTTCCCCTCTGTTTAATAGTTTGTCCTACCTAGTGGGTTTTTTTCTGATCTTCTTGGAATTGTTGTCATTTTTATCTTTATCTGTAGTATCTTTCAGCACTCTTTGTAGGGTTGGTTTAAGGGTCATGAATTTCTTTAGTTTATCTTTGCCATGGAAATATCTTATTTCTCCATTAATTTTGAAAGTTAGTTTTACAGGGTACATCAATCTTGTTTAGAAGTTGTTTTCTTTCAGGGCTTGAAATACTTCAAACTCATTTTGACTTGAGGGTTTGTGTTGAGAAGTCAGCCATGATTCTAATTGGCTTTCCTTGATAGGTGATCTGTTTCTTTTCTCTAACAGTTTTTAATATTCTGTTCCTGTGTTGACTCTCTGGGATCTTATTTATTATATGTCTGGTAGTAGATTTATTTTGATCATGGCTGTTTGGAGTTCTATACACCTCACTTAAGTTTATGTCAGATTCTGTTCCAATGCTTGGGAAATTTTCTGCTGTTACTTCTGCAAATAGTCTTTTTATGTCATTTGCGTTGACTCCTTTTTTAACCTTAACAGCTATTGTCTTATACTGTTTTTCTTTGCATCATCTTGGAGCTATTGATTGTGATTTCCTGGTCCCTCATTATTTTTAATATATCTTTCCTTTTATGATCACTAGCTGTGATCCTGTCTTCAAGTTCTGAAAATCTATCTTCAATTTCAGTCAAGAGGTTTTGTCAACTTTCAATGGAATTTGAATTTCCTGGCTATCTCTTTGTGTCTGCTTCATGTATTCTGTTTCTTTTGTATATTGCTCATTCAAGCTTTACATCATTTTCCTATTCTCATCTATTTTTTTAAATCTTTGTCTTCTCTAGATATGCTGAGTCATCCTTTCCTTGTGGTTTTCATTTCTTTTTTTTTTTACCTGAGAGATTATTTTTGATCTGATTTCCTCTATAGTCTCATGGATTTGTTTCTTTACTTCAGTTGTGATTGTTTTAGAAATTTAAGGTTTCTTTCTTTCAATTTTGTCTATCTGTGTATCCTGGACTTGTTCTGGATAGATTGGAGGTCTGAGACTAAATCTTACTTCTTCATTTTGTCATTTTCTATTTAAATGATGACCTTTGTGATTTTTTGTAGTAGGGGGCTATATCACTAGTATCAAAGCCTCTCTAGGAAAAGTCTGTTCTTCAGGGATGTCTTCTGCGAGTAGAAGGTCCTTGGCTTATGTCTGTCCTAAGATCCTACCTACCTAATTAATTAAGAGTGAGATGTTGGCTCAGTCTCCAGTCCTTTGTGTTGGAGTGTGGTAAGATTATCCTAGAGCTTCCTAGTATTGTTACAGAAAGGAGAAACACTGATTACAACAGTTATGACATCCTATCTAAATAGTGCAATTAGCAATAACAATAGCATCCAATACAATTTAGAAGCTGACAAACTGCAGTAACTATTGCCTTTGTGCTTTAGCCCATATGAGCAAAGTATGTAGTTACATAACAGAACCAATCATAAATTAGGAGTTTGCAAAGTGTTTACCCTTTTCAGAGTGGTTTTACACAAGAATTTCTTCATCCACACATTCTTTGATGGGTATGTGGGCTATTTCTACAGCTTAGTTATTATAAATTGTGCTTCTATAAAAATGGGTATGAATTTATCAGTATAGTATGCGTCTTTTGATTCTTTTGGAAATATTCCTAGGAGTAATAGAGATAGTCCAAATTGTATGCCTATGTTTAGCTGTTGTGGAATCTTTATACTGTTTCCACAGTGGTTATACTAATTTTCATTCCCAATGTAGGAGAGTTCTTTCTTCCCTCTATTCTCACCAGAGTTCTTATTTTTAAGTTCTTGATGAATAGCTATTTTCAAGAGCATTCTTCAACCCAATGAGGACCAAGGACATTATTTTGCAAGTCTTCTTGGTGGTATTCTTGGCTAGAAATGTCACAAAGGGTGAAACTTGATGTCACATAACAACTGCACCGTCTCTGTGGGCTGATGGCAAAGAATGTCACCAAGGAAAAAAAAAGAATAAGTCACCACATGCCTCTAAACCCATCACAAACCTTTCTACCACCAACGTTCACATGTCTTTCATTTACATTTGTTATTATCCTCTGATGTCCCCAAGCAACCACATTCACCTATTTTTTAACCCTTCACAAGCTGTATTACAATTGTCTATTTATGTACAAATATTTCTTATAAGACTGCAAATATCCTGTGAACATGTACTAGCCACTTCCCCATTGCTGGGACAAAGTACCCAACACCCACAATTTATAAGAGAGATTTATTTTGGCTCATATTTTCAAAGGGTTCAGTGTAGGGAGTAGCTGAGGTGGAGATTACCCGCACATTTGGGGCTAGAGCCAGTCTTGAGAACACAGAGCACCAGAGGTAAGCCATGTTTACAGACTGCTGGGACTAAAGCAAGGCCAGCAGGTTTCTGGTATTCCTCCCTGTTGGCTACAACACAGATAGCTCTGAGAATGTTTCACTTTCAATGTTCTCAGCAGAATATTGGGACCTTGCATTTTTGGCCCCATCAACTGTTTCCCTCCCCCCACATTTTACTGTGTATAAATAAAGATGCAGACTGTGATGGGTGGTCACTGCCTCTTCATCAGAGAGGTCAGATCCCACCCATTCCAACTTTCCTTTTAGTATGTTTCTAGTTTTTTCTTAGTTTCCTGTTGCCCTTTCTCAGGATTCCACTGGTTGCATAGGTCATGGTTGGTGGCACCCAACATTGGACCTGAGCATGGTGTAACTCAGTAAGCCAAGATGAAGATATACTCCAGGAGTGTACCTAGCAGGACTAAAGTGTGGAGTGCACTGAGTAATCACTGGGTGTGAAACAATGTGGAATTCAGTATCTAAAGATCATTCTTTGTGTTTTGAAATGATTAAAGCTCTGTTTAAGATTAGAAGGATGCCTATCAAGACTGCACAGCTTGCTAAATTTCTTTAGTTTGTTCAAGAGAACTGTCCTTGATTTCCAGAAGAAGGAATTGTAAATTTACTTACTTGGGAGAAGGTAGTAAAGCAGCTTAGAGTATGGCTAAAGAAAAAGCAAACCAGCACAAATCTATCTCGACCTCTACAGATTTTTAGAGGTTTATTTAACAGGGAGAAACTGATGCTTTCCACCCCTCTTACCACTGCACACAGACAACTGAGTGGGCGAGGGAACAGGGCTCGTCGGTGCAAGCCAGCGGCATGAAGTGAGAATCAAAGAACTCTGCCAAGCGTAGAGCCTGACCAGGGGAAGGGAGGTGGGAGGAGCCTGAACATGTACTTTGTGTTGTGGCAGCCATGTTTGGGAATACAAGCTGTGTGCCCTGAGCCAGGGTAACTCAGTGGCAACTGTACCTTTGTCCAGGAGCTGATGGCAAATGATGGCTCACCTTTCCTGAGCCTCAATCAATGTAAAACACTTTCTTTGGTGTGCACCCACTCTTACATTTAATGGCTGCAGGTTCAGCAGCCAACAGAGAACTGTTGGGGCACAGTCATAACAACAGGAATAAAATGTTGTAGTGCTATCCTGGCAAAAGACAAATTGAAGGCACCAACAAAGGGAGTCCATACAAGAGATAATATGTACCTAAATCACATTAAGTCTCACAGAGAGAAGGCTGTCAGAAGGCCTCAGTATGTGACAGAGTGTGTGGAGATAACTGAGGTGGAAGCTACATGAAAGGGACACAGAAGTTGGTAGCAGTCTTAATTTTTTGTTCCTTCCAAATTCTTCTTGTAAAAGACCTCTTCTAATTGACCTACAAAAAATTCTGACTAGTCTTATTATAATTGTAAACTTAAAAATGATAAATGAATTATTATAATTCAGTTTAACCAAAAATATATTTCAGTGCACTCTGATTTTTTGTCTTTCTGAGACAAGATTTACTGTGCAGTTCAGGCTGGCTTTGTAGCCCAAGCTGGTCTCAAACTTGCAATGATGCTCCTGCCTCAGTCTCCCAAGTGCTAGGATTACAGGAGTGAGCCACCACCATGCCTGGCTTTGCACTCTGATTTTATAATCAGTCTTGTCTGTCT
>PVJX010040098.1:0-15402 GCA_004027295.1 Dolichotis patagonum | reverse complement strand
CACAAATTTTGCATTTTCATGCCTATAGAACCAACACCATGTGGATGATTCCAGTGTCAATGTCAGCTTGAGCAGTTCCTGGGTGGCCTTGCCTCATGACTTCAGGGACCTCTGAGTGCCTCCATAGCTGAGCACAGTGAAACAAGTCCTGGGGAGCCAATTCCCTATTTAGCCCTTTTTGAGTAGAGGTCCTGGAAACATAAGGCTTTATAGCTTTGCACCCTTGAGCCCATGAAGGGTGATATCTTGCTAATTCCTGAGATGCCCTCAAGTCATGTGTCCCATTCTGCTGATGGAAAGTACTTGGTTTCTTTTTAGTGCTAATATTTTCAGTAATCATGGTTGCCATGGCCCAAATTTCACAGATTCTTCCTCTCTGCAAATTTCCACATTTTTTGTCTCTAAATAGAATTTGATCCTGATTCTTATCTTGCTCTTAAGTAATTCTTACTCTTGTTCCTAAAGCAGGCTGTGGTATCCATGCTACAGTCTGAATGTTGGGCTGCTTTCAAATTTCCTTTGCCAGATTAATTAGTCCACCACCTTAATTTCAGTCTCCCACAAATTTTCAGGATATGAACAACATGTAGACAAAGTTTCTGCCACAGCATAATGTACACGACCTCTAGATCAGTTGCCAATGGAGTTCTGCTCCTAGCTGAAATGTCCTGAACATGGCTGTGCTGTTTGAATTTCTATCAGCATTTTGGTCTTCTGAGTTCCAATAGAATATCTGATGAATCTTGGTTTATAGCCTTCTAAAGATTCTTTATGTGACATCTCCAAACCTTTCCAAACACTTGAAAACCATTCCCAAAGCCTTCTGAACCACATAGCCAGGTAGCACCACAGCAGTGACCCAAATTATCTGGTACAAAAATCTATCTTAGTCACTTTCCTCATTGCTGGAACAAAAACAAAGCAACAAAAAACAAACTCAAAGGCCACAGCCTTAAAAGGAGAAGTTTATTTAGGCTCATGGTTTTAGTCCATGGTCAGATGTCTCCAAAGCAGAAGTGAGGTGGTAGTGGGGCACAGTAGAGGAAGAGATATTAAACCTAAGGCAGCCAAGATGCAAAGAGAGAAGGGAGGAGACAGGGATGAGAACAAACTCTTCCAGGTTATCTCCCCAGTGGCCAACCTTTAACCAGGACCCACCTGATAGCAAGTTAGCTATATTGCACCCATGATTCAATCACCTTCCAAAAGGTGAGCCCACAAGCCTTTGAGGGAATAGTCAAGATCTAAACCATAATATCCAAACCAATTGTCACTGACCCAACTTAGAACCCATGCGAACACCCCCAGCAGATGCCTCACCCACAGCACGGAGGTCAGGCCCCTGGTCCCCTCCACTCGCAGGTGCTTGCATCACACACCAGGAATGGTCCAAAGGTACAGGACAGTTCGACTTGTCCACGACAGTTATGTGGTTTATTAGCCTCAACAAAAATAACCTTGGTGGACTTCAGTGAACAACCCCATCTCCATCACCATCAACTCTACCGCAGGGCACTGGGGCAGGGAAGGTGAGGTGGGAAGGAAAGTGGACGTGAAGGATGGGGGAGGAATGATTGCAGGTATTGTAAGGGACAAAGGGAAGGTGTGGGGAAAGTTCAGCCATGCAGACCTGGTGCCCTGTGTGACTCGGGTTGGTGGCCTGCCGCAGCAGGATTCTTGGGTGTGGCTTCACTGTGCTCACCCCAACTCTCCCTCTTCTGTTCACTCCTGGGTCAGGTCAGAGGCCGATTTGGAAGGAGATATTTGCTGGGATGTAGTACAGTGAGCAGGAGCTTCGGAGGGAAAGAACTCACACCCAGGTGGGTGTGCAGGCTTTCCTGCACTAGCAGGTGCTCAGGGCCACAGGGGAAAATTTAAGTCCCAACTTCCTGTTTGGTCACTCCCAAGAATCAGTTTTTGCCTCTGTAAAATGGAAACGCTCTGAGGATAAATAGACAAGAAAAGGATTGCAATAATCAGCTGCGTGGTCTTGTATGGACTGCTTGGTTTTTGTGCTCCGTTTTACTGTCTGCACAGTGGGGACAGTCACATTGTCTTTGTCTAGCTCATGGCACACCTGAAGGACTGGCGAGCACAGATCAAAGGACCCTCTGAATCACTGAGCCTGCAACACCATTGGGACTGCGCTTCTACCAAGAATCCTTGACACTGAGGTTTGTGTTTGTGGTCTGATTCCTCTTACCTAAAATGTCATCTTCCAGAACCTTCCTTCCACTCAACTCCTACCCTGCAGCTGGTGACTTTGGCCCTGCATCAGCACCCCCATCCTGCACTGTGCCTGTCAGACATCACCCACAAATGGCCACAGTGAACTTGTCCAGAGCAGTGGAGGAGTAGTGGAGGGAATGGACAGCTGTGTGCTGCAAAGGCTTCTCCAATGGAAAGCGGTAGTGGAGAGAGGACCGGAACCCTGAGCCCTGAGCCCTGCAGGAAGTGAGTGAAGGATACAGACAACTCCGGGCCCGTGAGGGGCAGAGGCACAGTTGTGTTCTGACACCCATGAATGCGCTGGCTGGAGGGGCCCAGGGAGAGAGGCTGGAACCCTAGTGGTCACACAGACACCTGATGCTCCCACAGGGTTGAGACTGATGGATCCCAGAGCTAATGCTCATTCAACTCAGCATAAAAACCTCAATTTGTTACCGCCTCTTATGAAGTTTGCTGACCCCTCCTGGCTATTTACCATGGGCACAAACATTGTGTCAGTCAACTTTCCATTACTATAATAAAATCCCTGAGATAACTAATTTATTTTAAAAAATGCTTATTCTGGCTCACAGCTTTGGAAGTTCAAGTCCATGAGCCAATAATCTGTTGCTTTGGGTTTCTGGTGGGGTCACTGGACGGCTGCAGCAGCATGGCAAAACTAACCACTTACCTCATGGCCAGGACGAAAAGAGAAAGAAGAGGAGGTCAATACCTGACATCTCATTCAAGGTCACGCCCCCAATGACCTAACTTCCTCCCATCAGACCCCAGCTGACCAAGGTTCCAACACTTCCCAATAGTGCCATCTTGGGGACCAAACCTGTAACACATGGGCCTTAAGGGACACTTCACATTCAGAAGGTAGACACCTCTTGACAGGAACATGAGCCACAGTCGTGATGGTGTAATTTGTATTTCATCGCAGCACCGAGCTCCATGAACCCCCTGCATGCTGATGTAACAATGCTGAAGAGATGCAGCAACTTCCAGTGAATTAATTGTCCCAGACTTGTGTTGTTTAACTTCTCAGACAGTGTAATCCTAATTACACACCCCATGAAATTTTAATACCCCAGGCATACTGCATGTCTGTTCATGCAATAAATGTTAGATAATATGTATTATTATGTATAATCTTGTATAATACAAATACCAACATATTGTGTGTATTACATAATATAGAATTATAATATTTCATATATGTTGTATAGACACACAAGCTTAAATATCGCACCTAAGTAATATTTATTATATGGGAAATGCATATATAGTGAGAAAGAGAAACAGAAAATAGAAGACAGAAAGTAGGGAGGACTTTTTCAAAGGCAAAGGGGATACAGGAAAATAAAAAAGAATTGAAGGGAAAACATGATGAAAAGAAAGCTTTTACAAATGAGAGGTGACCAAGAATTGGAAGGAGCAGGGAGAAAGAGAAGTAGCAGGGATAGAAAACAAAACAGAATTAAGGTGTCTTACGCAAATGTACCAACTCCTCACAATAAATACCATCTTTATGTACTTCAAACATGTACTGGTGAAAAATATATGAATATCTGTGATTATATGTAGAAAGATTAAGGTCTTTTTTTACCTTTATAGAGTGTCCTCTCTGTTGGAAGGCATTGCTGTCACTGAAAATTCACACCCACACGTGTATCACCAAGGGCTGCTGACATCTCCCAAAGAGATCAATGGACACTGCATGACCCCTGCTGAAAATCTTACCAGCCCCCATCTAAATCTGGGCAAGCTTCTAGGTTTAGTCACAGGTTCCCAGGAAAGAACAGAATCCTCTCTAAGGAACATTCCCAAGGACATCACGGGGATTAAGACAGCCAGACTACAGAAAATGTTACCAGGAAAACTCCACCTTTCAACAATTCAGTTCTATGGGGCAAATGGAGCGATAGAGGGGACACTGTACAGTGAGAGACATCGCCACACTCCGCTATCCGGATCAAGGCACCTCACTGTAGCCTGCTCATTAGGATCTGACTTGACCGAACTTTCAAAATGTGTATGAGACACATAGGGAAATTTGTACACAGGCTGAGTATTGGATGTTATTAAAAACCGATAAAAATTACCAGTTTTTAGAAGTTTGTTACGATGATGTGGTTTGTTTAATCTTTCAAAAACACATGTCAAAATACGAATAAGTAAGGTTATTCTACTTAGCAGTTTAAATCTCGGATTCACTTCAAAGTAATCCTGAGCTGAGGATACAGACAAAAACATTATTTGATGGCGTTTGCAGCTGAGCGGTGGACACACAGAAGTTTATTTTAGGATTATTTCTACTTGCAATGTTCTGTAGTTGAAAAGTAAAGAAAAATCACCAGATTGGGAAAGAAAGGAAGAAATCACCCAGCAGCCTCATCCGAGGGGGCCACGAGGCTCAGCTCCACCTCCTGGCTCCCCGCCGGGCCCAGCCTGCGGCAGGCTATTTTCGCCTCCTCTCAGTCCTCACTGTGGCATCTAACTTGTGCGTGGAGTCACTGAGATGACACAGTCCCTGCACAGGTGAGGCAGCCTTGTCACGTGGGATTTGTGCAGCTGGGCACATCTGGACCAAAGCCAAGGAGCTGACGTCTTCCCCTCTGCAGAGCAGCTCAGCTGCCCTTTCCTGTTTGTCTTCTCCATGCACAGTGGGGAGAGCTGGGCTTTGGAGTCGGGCAAGCACGCGTGTCTTCAGCCCTAGCTTTGAGGAATAGAAGTTGCAGGGTCTTCTTTTGTAGCCACCCCAGCTGGTTTTTCTGTAAAATATGGAAGGGGAGCGGGGTAAGGTTTTTAACTGCTACTAATAGCTCCCACTCCAAGTGGCTGGGAGAGGGGTAGGAAAGAGCCTAATTAGGGCATATTAGGTACCTCTTCAAATTGAGAGGTGCATAAAGGCATCAGGCTTGGAGGCTCTACGGAGAGCGACTGAACCTGCTTGCACTGCCATGCCACCCCGCCACTGGACGGTGCACGCTTCCAGCCACTCTCTCCAGGACTGATGATGGAGGGCACCTTCTTCTCCACAGTGTTGCCATCTAAGAGCAAGTCTGATGGAGGCCTTCAGATCCACCGAGCTCGGCTCTGGTCAGCACCTGATGCGTGGGAGGAAGGGGGAGTCCGGAACACATGTTCCATCTCCTAACTTGGAGAAGGATGGACTCCTAAGGTGCAGGCTCTCTCTCTCTCTCTCTCTCTCTCTCTCTCTCATCCCTTCTTCTCCCCTTTTACACAGAGAGATCCTGCTCCTCTTCCCTCTCATTCCCGGAGTCTTCAGGCTTTTACTTGCTAACCCAAACACTCTCTAAGTTATAATTTCTACATGAATGCAATTCTCTTCCTAGGGGAAAATTTAATGAACACAATTTTCACCATCGCACTACAGAGGATGACTATAAAGGATTCAATTAGATGACGATTATAAAGTACTTAGCACTTCGTAAGTTCTCAGCGAGTGATGGAGAGAAAGCTGTCGAGTCCACTCAGTTTGAGGAGAAAGCACAGCTTAGCCGAGAGGGCAACTTCAGCAGACACCTCGGTTGGAAGCGTCGACGGCGGTACCACCCTGGATGCACCTGACCTCGGAGTCTTAGTTGGAAAGAATTGGTGATGAACTCCAGGTTCCCAACTTCCTGGTTCTCTGTGAAATTTATGTGATATTTAGCAACTTCCTGCTACCCAAGTAACAGCAAGAAGGAGGCTCTTTATTTAAGATGAAAATAAACACAATTCTTTGTGTTTACATTAAGGAAGATGGAAGATTTCTAGCACAGCTCTGCGTTACCCCGAGAGTGAGCAGGGAGCAGGCCAGCCAGTGAGCTGACTTCTGTAGGGTCCTGCACAGCTGCTGTGCTGCCTCAGGGCCCAGGTGCCCGATGGCAGAGGATTTGACAGGGTTGCCCACTCTCAGGTGCCAGGCGTGTTTTGCCAGACCTTCTGGTTGCCACCCGACCATTTTCTTCCTTGTATCTTGTCTTCCCACTGATAAAGCTATGGGTCAGTTTCAACCCTCTCCAAAGCAATTTCCTTCTGGAAACCTCTTTTCTTTGTTACCGACAAATCTCCATAAAGTTTGCAATGTGAGACTTGCTTCTAATTTTCCAAAGAGTTTAGTATAGAGCCTTCCCACCACCCCTGGCCCTGCTCGCAACCCTCGCCCCTTATCCTGACCAGTGCTTTCATTCATACACAGAAGCTGTCAGCATTGCCCTGTGTCGGGCACACAGCCAACACGACAGAAAGGCGCCTTCACCCCCCAGCCCTCCTGCACCAGGCTGCAAGGAGGCCTGAGCCTGGCACACTTGGACAGGATGCTAGATCGCCATCTCTGTGCAAGCTGTTTCTTCGACAAGAATGCAAAGCAATTATTTAAAAAGGTAATTTTGTATCACTTCTGTCATGATCAGAGATTTTTAAAAATTGAAGCTTCAGCATTGGAAACGATCACTCTCTTCTTCCTGGTCCTGCTCAAAACAGCCCATCTTCCCCATGTGAACTTGCAAAGGGAAGAGGGAGGTGGTGTCTGCTATTTGCTGAGACTAATTATTGCCAGGCCACAGCCTGGAAGTCTTGCTCTGCTTCAGACCAGCATATACACGTGGTTTGGACAGACGGCCTTAGAGTAGCGTAAATATCCCACTGACAGTTTAGCTCCGCAAAGCTGGAAGCAAAATTCCAAGAAGCCTTTCTTCGGTGGGTAAGTTCCCGGTGCACTCACTCCAAGCTCTGTGCTCCCCCGGGAGGACAACCAAGACCCAGGAGCTTGGCCTTGGCCAACCACAGCCCTGTAGTGCCTGGTTCCCCTGGAATACGACTCGGCTTCTGTTTGGTGGTAAGAAGTTTCCAAGGTATTCAAGGAGCTCTGGTTTGCAGTTCACATTGCCTTTGCCATTCAACAGTTCTGGAAGGTAAATATTTTTGTGTTGGTTTATTGAACACCAGGCCACCAAGCTAGCTCCTTGGCGTTTATGCCTGGGGAACCCATGAGGAATGCAGGCATATAGCTAGGTGTGCTTGAAAGCATACCTAGCATGCAGAGTGGTGTGCGTAGCAGCTCTAGTAGTAATATCGACACATGATGGGGAAACTCACTACCAGCAACCATTTAAACAGGCACATTTACAGGGGCCTGATATGGGCCAGACACTCTACTAATAGCTAACAGGGCCTGTGCTCTCAGTAAGGTGTTCACATTTTATGTTAGACCAATAGTGCAAGCAAGAATTAACACCAAGCCAAACTGCAAGGGGCGGGTTGGGTCAGAGGTGCCCATCAGGAGTCCTTGCTCTTGAGCATATACTGGACTCACCCAGACACACTTAGAACCCAGCTGGAGTGGCCCCACCCTGGAGTTTCTGATTCGGTAGTCTTGGAGATGGCTTAGAATGTGCATTTCTAGCCAGTTCTCCAGAAAGAGGGTCTCACTTTGACAGCCACTGTTATAGAGCAGTAGTTTCCTGCCTGGGGTATATATTAAAATCACATAGGGGACTGGGGATATAGCTCAGCAGCACAGTGCCTGCTTGGCAAGCGTGAGGTTATGAGTTTGATTCCCAGTCCAAAAAATAAAATAAAATAAAATAAAATAAAAGAAAAGAAAATAAAATAAAATCACATAGGGAACTTAAAAGATACCTTGTGCATGGGCCCCGTCCAGATTAACTGAATCAGTTTCTCTTGGTCATGCTTGATCTTTGCAGCTTTTTAAAACTTCTCAGTGGTTCTAATGTGAAGAAGTTGGTCTGGAGAACCACTGAGCCAGATGTCACTCGGTTGGTCACCTTTCTGTGTCAGTACTAAAGCTGGGGCTGGCCAAGGCCAGTGCAGATG
Organism: Dolichotis patagonum; assembly: GCA_004027295.1. Lineage (NCBI taxonomy): Eukaryota > Metazoa > Chordata > Mammalia > Rodentia > Caviidae > Dolichotis > Dolichotis patagonum. Next base: position 7,347 of record PVJX010040098.1, on the reverse strand, counting down.
ACATAGCAACCTGGATGCCACGGGATGTCTGTGCTGGTCAGTGGTCCTCAGCCTCAGCTGGTGTGGAAATCACCTGCAAAATTTAAAGAATAAAAATGCCCAGGACCCCGTCCCAGAGACCTAATTAATTCCATTTTTCTGAGTACAGAATGGTCATCTGGACTTTCTAAAGCTTCCTAGTTAATACTAATCAGTAGCCAATGTGGAGAACCATGGGGCCAGGTGAAGAGAAGAATGTATCGGAGTGATACTCATGACCTCTCAAAGACCTGTTTTGGGGAAGTCCTTCACACGCTAACCAAATCTCAGGGGCCAGGGTACATAAAATGGGTGTGAGGAGGTGGAGAAAGCGGAGAATACAAACTCCTTTTGAAAAGTTTGGCAGGTAGAGTGAAATTTAATAGAAAATCTCTTGGCCTTTCTGTGGATCATGTAAACATTTCTACTCAAATAGCTTTTTAGTTAAATCTACAGACGGCCATTGTCATTTGGACTCTTGTAGTGGCTGATACAGACCTGGGACAGAGCCCGCTGGGATTTTCACAGCACAGGAGAGAGGGAGCTTTGTGGGCGACCTTTGGCATCCACTCCACTCTGCCCTCACACGGCAACAGCAGTGTGGTCTGTGGAACAGATTCTGGCTCCAAGGGTGGAGGACTTGGAATAAATCAGATAAAAACCACCGTAAACTCTCCAGTTTTGAGTTTCAAAACCTACGCCTAAGCCAGTTCACAAATGGCATTTCTGCTGCACTAGATATGGGTCAGAAGTGAGAAAGCGACCCTCTGCGACAGACTAAAGGGAGGACGCTTACTCCATGCTTGGAGGAAAGATGTTCTCCCGCTGCTCTGAGCACCCTTACTGCCACCTGCTGCCCTTCCATATGCATGAGGGGGACAAACTGTCTTAGCACAGGCTGGACACCGAGGACTGGAGAAAAGAGCTGGGGATGAACACAGCTCAGGGTGACTCCACTGCTCTGCCAGTGCTGCAGTCAGCACACCTCTTCTACTTCCGGATTTCTGCTTGTGTGCATTAAGGAATTCACTTATCTATTATTTGTACCCAGTGGCATCCTAATTCACCTTGAAGGCATCAGGAACATAGGCGGCAGGTGATGGAAAAATAGTCCCTCTAAAGAGGTAGCCTGTAAGAGCAGCCGTCCCTTCCAAACTGCAGTGCCCAGGTAGGACCAGCTCAGTGCTGATGCAGGAAAGTCCTTGTTGCCGGGAAGGCCAGTCTTGTGCAACAGAACACTACAGCAGGAAATCAGGCTGTGGTGAAATGGTCAGAAGCCCGGAGGCCACAGGCGGGTCCTGTGTATCCCAGGTCTCCTGATCAGGCACAGTCACAGGTGACACAACTCAGCCCTGGGGCAGAGGAGGAGGGTGGGATACATGATAGAGCTGGTAATTAATTGATGATGAGTATGGCAGTTTACCAAGGGCATACAACACGGCCGAGGCTGGGCTCAGTGCTTTGCATGCATCTCGTCACCTTCCATGATCACTCGAAACAACGCAGCATAAAACAAAACAGGAAAACCTAAGACACAGATAACAGCTGTGCCTGAATCAGAGGGTTAGAGGTTAGACGTTGTTGGTTCCACATTCAGAATTAATCCATGTCGTTCACTATGTCAATAGACTTAACAATATGATCATCTCAATAAACACAAAGGATGTAACAGATCCAACTGCCACTCATCACAATCTCTCACAGTCAAGGAAGTAAAAGTAATTTTGTCAACCTGGTAAAATACATCAGAAGAAAAATAACATCATACTTAATGAGCAAAGATTGCATCATTTGCCCAAGAACAAGGCAAAAATGTATGCTGGTGCCTATCATATTCAGCAATGCAATATACTTCCTAGCCCGCAAAATATGACAAGAAAACAAGCCATTCAAAGAAGGAAGGAAAAATAAAATAAAATTGTCCTATTTGCAGATTACATGCTATAGAAAATCCCAAATGGCCTATACAAAAGAAACCGGGATCAGTAGAAGAGTTGATCAAGGTCACAGGCGCAACATCCACATATGAAGGTCAATTGTACACCACACACAAACAATAAACCACCAGGAACTGAAATTGGGGTTAGTGTAGAGTAAAGGAAAACAGAAATCAGGAGGGTGGGGCACCTGGTTGCTACCAAGTCCTTTGGATACATCTCCAACAGCCCTTTCCACCCAGGGCGAGAATGGCTGTACCTGGTATGTGCATGGGTCACACAGTGCATTTCTAAGCCAGGTTCTGTTGACAAGGCTGAATTCCAGATCTCCAGGCCTGTGATATTTAGCACACTCCACCCTCAGATTATGTCATGCATGGGACAAGACTGAAACTACAAAGGAGGTTAGAGACCAAAGTGTAGGGAGCTAAGAAAGAACAACAAGGAACTATCATCTGCCTGCTGAGGGATCTTCTCGGTAGACATTATGGTGTCCCCCCACCCCACCTCCACACACAGGGCTTTGCTTTACATGCTTTTAATCAGCCACGGTCCACAAAAATTAAATGGAAAATTCCAGAAATAATTCATAAGTTTTAAATTGAGTATCATTCTGCTTACTGTAATGAAGTGTCATGGCACGCTTTCCTCCTGCTGGGACAGGAACTGTCTGGTGTACAGTGTATCCATCACATACACTGCTCACCCAGTGGTCACTTGTAACCATCATGGTTCTCAGATTAACTACGGCGGTGTCACATGCTTTTGTTCAAGTGACCTTTACTTAGTAATGTAACACGACATCACAAGGTCGACCCTGCTCACCTCCTGTCGTCTTGTCATGTAGGCACTGAATTAACCTGCATTATCACAAGGAAAACAAGGGTAATTACAGCACCGTGGCATCGAAAGAAAGGCCACATTCAGTAGATCTCATTGCAGTGTACTGTTACAACTATTCTTAGTTACGATTGTTGCTCTCTTACTGTGTCTCAGTTATAGATCAAACTTTCTCCTGGGTATTTACACCTAGGAAAACCACGGTATGTGTTGGCTTTGGTATCATTCAGTGTCAGGCACCTCTGAAGGTCTTGGAGTGTATTAACTTGGAGTGTATGGATGAGGGACCTCTGTATTTATTCCACAGGAATTCCTGTGGAAAATCATCTTTCTCTGGAGTTAAATGGACCTCTGTTGGCTTGACAGACTTTGTGATCAATGACTGGCCTTGTTCCTCCCATGCATGGCTTAGGCTGGAACAGCATTGGCCACACTTTGCAACCTGCTCTGAGCAGAGAGCAGAAGCAGATGGAGGCAGAGGTGCCCAGGGGAGCACAGCTGGACATTGCAGAGCCGATGAGAAGAACACGGGCTGTTCATCAAGCTTGGAGCAGAGCACAGCCAAGGGCAGCGCGCTCGGTAAACAGGAAACTGGACAGAAGACTCGTGTGGATGCAGAGCTACAGACACGGCCATGGAGGTGGAGAAGTGACTTGGCCAGCCAGTGAGCAACGGAGTCTGCGTCATATCTATGGGTGAAGTAGGGGAGTGAGGGGGGATGAGCTGAGTTACTTGTAGATGCTAATCACAGTGCTCAGTCCTCAGCTTGACTAATGAGCTACAGTGGCCAGTTCTGACTCCTGAGCCCTCAAATGCCACTCACTTACCCCTGTTTGTCCCTCAGGCTGTGTTTTCCACTCCTGAGGCTCCTGAATCATTTGATTTTGTCCAGGGGAGACACTGGCTGGAAAAAGTAAGCATCCTGACCTCAAGCATCTTTGCAAAATGCCCTCTTTATGCCTCCATGTATTGATCTACTTTCTGCTGCTGTAACCAAAGACCTAAGGCTGGATACTTTACGAAGAAAAGAGACTTACTTGACTCACTGATCTGGAGACTCGAGGGCACAGTGCCGGCGTCTGCTCAGCTCTGTGGCCACCTCGCAGATGGATGGAGCCAAGGTGGGAATGTGGGCAAGGACAGCGAGGGCCCTGCAGGAGAGGACCCCAGAGGGGTTCAGAGGCCACGCTTGGTATCTACAGGAACTCTCTCTTGTGGGAAGTAACCAGGCCTCAGGAAAGCTATGTGGATGCTTGCTGAAGGCTGCGTCTCTATTGATTCTGAAGGTTCCCGCCACCTCAGCACCATCACACCGAGGACCAAGCATCCCTGATCCCTTGCAGGCCACGTTCAACCCACATGGAACTGTGGTGCCCCACTGCCCAGCTGTGAGGTCCATAGACTCAGAGGCTGTGGGGACTTAAACGCATAGCCTGTCCTAGGCGCCTGCAGGCGAGGCGCGCAGTGGCTTCCTGCTAATGGTGACCTCCAGACCCTCGCACTCTTCGAGCGCCTCCTGGGTTGCTCCATCCTTTACTTAACCACTGCCCTGAGGTAAAGTTCCTCTGCTGTGAGCATCTGCAGCAGCTTCTGTCTCAGAGCTAGTCGATTTTGTTACCCATTCGTCTCTCAGCATCCAAGAGAGGGGTACTGTTTCCAGGACCCCAATTCAGAAATCTGTGGGTACTCAAGTCCCTTAGAATGTGTCCATGCCTTATTCACATCCTCCTGTTTAAGGCATCTCATCTCTGAATGACTTATAATTCCTGATAAAATGTGAATACTATGTCAATGTTTTTATACTGCATTGTTTACGAAAGAGTAGCAAGGAAAACATTCTACTCCGTGATACCTGACCCCTGCGCAGAATCCTTGCACTTGGGAAACCAGCAATGTCATTTGCTCACGAGGGGCCCGAGAAGCAGCCCTGCACACCTGACACATTGAGCAACTTGATCACTGAGAAGCCAGAGTTTGCAAGTGAATCTTTTATACCTGCGAGGTGTGTGTACTCTTAACACTGCCCAGAAGTCTCTCTGGTCTGTTATCTTAATCTTCAATGCGTGGAACATTTCCTGTAGGTTCCAGCAGGGATACAATGATGCATCCAGTTAGAATTCCAGAAGGGGAATGAGTGACATTGTGCAAGAATCTGTGCTTTCTAAGTCCTAAAAGTGGTGAGCTGAGCCCAGATGTGATTTCCATTAACTGATAAGAATTCATTTCACTACTAGAAATCTTCTACTGGAATATTTGCTGCCACGGCTTCAGCATCATGATGGAAATTAATCTGCAAATATTGATGTGTAGATGATAAACTCCCCCCCCCAAAATGAGAACCCCACTGCAACTAACAACAGGAGTGCCTTTGGCAATGGCTCACTCTACATAGCGTGGTTCCAAATGACTTGAGCCATCTGTGTTTGTAGATGTCACTGAAAGGCAAAAACTAAAACTGAAAACCTCACCTAAGGCTCTTACTACAAATCAGGGCCCTCATAGAAGGCTAAATGTCACAGGGTTTCTCTTATATAAGACACCCAAAATACACATGATTTAAATTGTAAAGTAAAAGAAAGATGCTAGAAAGAGGCAGATAGACTCCATGGGGGTGGGAAGAGGTGTGGACATGATGGGAAATAGGAGGGAGAAGAAGAGAAATGTACAGTAATTTTTAAAAAGTAGGATGCTTGAGAACAGCACTGCCAGCTGCTGAGTTCATATCCACGCCCCTAGGACAGGGGATTGTGCCCCAGGGGCTCTGCTGGGCCCAGTTATCCACACCCAGCTTCTGTATCTCAATTAAGAGAACCCGGTGTCTACAGAGAGGTGGAGGTAGCCTGGGGTGAGTTCTGGTGACCTGGGGAGAGTTGGAGACCTACATTCCAGCTTTTGAATTCCTGGGGAGCTACCGGGATGCTGGACTGGGTCCAGTGGATTGCAGGGCCTTAGTCAGCCACACTCAGCAGTCTTGTTTCAGTCCAGGAGGCAGGAACCCTGCTCAGGGTCTCTGGGCTCATTGGGCTGGCCTGGGGGTGCCTTGAGATCAGCACTGCCAGCTGCTGAGTTCATATCCACACCCTTAGGACAGGGGATTTGCCCCAGGGGTTTCTCTGGCCCCAGTTCTCCATGCCCTGCTTCTGCCTCTCAATTTAGGGGGCCAAGTACCAGCAGAGGAGCTGAGACTGCTCCAGTAGCTGATGGTGCAGGAGGAGATTTGCAACACACCCAGAGGAAGCTTTGGAACACCACTCAAACCAAGGAAATAAAGAAAAATGACAAAAGGAAAGACCAAAAGGCAGGCTCAAATCACCAGCTCATCCCAAGAAAGCCTGGGAGCCATGTACATAGAAGCCATACACCTGAAATGACTGAAATGATATCAACTGAAATAAAGAAGCAAATAGGGGAAACTATGGAGAAATTCAAATTAGAAATAATTGCCCAGGTAAAAGAAGACATGACAAAAGTAGTGAAAGAAATAGTGAATGCATCTAGTGAAGACACAGCTAAAAAATTAGAGGAACAAAGCAAACAGATAGAATCCCTGAATGAACACTATAAGAAACAAACAGAATGCATAAAGCAGATTCAAAGAGATATACAGGAAATCAAAAATTCTATTGAAAGCTGTAAAACCCACCTCAATGAAAGTGAAGATAGAATTTCAGACCTCGAAGATAAGATCACAGCTAGTGAACAGGAAAGGAAAGATCTCTTAAAAATAACAAAAAATCAGGAAATAACCATTCAACAGCTGTAAGATGATTCAAAGAAAAATAACATAAGATTAATAGGGATAAATGAAAAAGAAGGGGACAGCCCAAATGATATCAAGAGGATACTTACAGAAGTAATAGTTGAAAACTTCCCAAACATGAGAAGGGAAATTGACACTTGGATTAGTGAAGCATATAGAACCCCAAATAGCCATAACCAAAATAAAACTACACACAGACACATAATAATCACCATCCCGGAAACCCACCATAAGAACAGAATATTAAAAAATGTTAGAGAGAAAAGACAGATCACCCATAAAGGAAAACCTATCAGAATCACAGCAGATTTCTCAACACAAACAATGAAGTCAAGAAGAGCATGGAGTGAAGTATTTCAGATCCTAAAGGAAAACCACTTCCAACCCAGACTGACATACCTTGCAAAACTGTCCTTCAAAATGGATGGAGAAATAAGATACTTCCATGACAAAGAACAGCTGAAGAACTTCATGAACACCAAACCAACCCTACAAAAAATACTGAAAGACATTCTAGATACACATGGGATAAAACCACCAAGCAAGGCAGACAATTAAACAGAATGGAAAGATAAAGACACAACAGCAGAAAGATAACATGTCAACGTAAATCAATATATAACAGTTACAACCATTAATGTAAATGGCCTCAACTCACCAATCAAAAGAAACAGACTGGCAGAATGGATCAAGAAACAACATCCAACCATATGCTGTCTACAAGAAACCCATCTAACCCAAAAGGACACTCACAGACTGAAAGTCAAAGGATGGAAAACAATACTTCATGCA
>PVJX010040097.1:0-15393 GCA_004027295.1 Dolichotis patagonum | reverse complement strand
TGGAGTAATGTAATTCAAGCGCTGAAGGAGAACAATCTCCAGCCCAGATTGGTGTATCCTGCAGAACTCTCTCTAGAAATTAATGGAGAAAAAAGATGCTTCCATGACAAAGAGGAGCTAGGAGAATTTGTGACCACCAGTCCAACCCTACAAAAAATACTGAAGGACATTCTAGGGAGAGAGAACAAGAATACGAGCCTTCTGCACTCTTTCACACCCCACCCCGCCCTGGCTGAAACTGAGGGGCAGTGATGTGATCCCTGGCGACCTCCCAGCAGTTGAAGAGAGAACACTCCTTGGCGAACGCCATGTTAAAGTCTCTCCCCACTGCCATTCTGTCCAAGTCAGTGTCTCCTAAGGAGCCCAAGCAGCTGCGGAAGCTCTTGATCAGAGGACTGAGCTCCGACACAACTGCAGAGAGTCTGAGAAGCCACTGTGAGCAGTGGGGAACACTCATGGACTGTGTGGCCGTGAGACATCCAAACACCAAGCTCCAGGGGCTTCAGGTTTGTCACTTATGCCACTGGGGTGGAGGTGGACACAGCCATGAACGTCAGGCCACACGAAGTGAATGCCAAGGGATGCAAACCGAGAGAGCTGTCTCCAGTGAAGCCTCCTAAAGACCAGGCGCCACCTCACTGTGAAGAAGGTCTTTGTTGGTGTCATTAAAGAGGATAACTGATGAAATCACCTACGAGATTATTTTGAACAGTATAGAGAAATCGAAGTGATTGAAATCCTGACTGGCTGAGGCACTGGAAAGAACAGGGGCTTTATTTTTATAGCCTTTGATGACCACAATTCTGCGGATAAGGGTGTGATTCATAGATATCATACTGTCAGTGGCCACAGGAGTCAAGTGAGCAAAGCTCTGTCAAGGCAGGAGATGGCTCGTGCTTCATCTAGCCAAAGAGGTTCAGGTGGTTCTGGAAAGTTTTGTGATGGTCATGGAGGCAGCTGTGGTCATGGAGAAAACTTCAGTGGTCCAGGTGGCTTTGGTGGCATTGGGATTAGCTACAGTGGATTTGGTAATGATGGAAGCAGTTTTTGAGTTGGTGGAAGCTACAGTGATTTTTGCAATTCATACAATCAACCATCACATTATGGACCCACAAAGAGAGTAAAGCCTGGAGGCAGAAGGTCTTCGCCCTATGGTGGTGGAGTTCAGTACTTTGCCAAACCACAAAATTAAGGTGACTATGGCAGCTCCAGCAGCAACAGGAGCTGTAGCAGTGGCAGGTTTTAAATACTGCTGGGAAACAAAGCTCAGTAGTAGAGCAGAACCAGAGAAGTGAGAGGGAAGCTGTAACTTAGAGCAGAGCGCTGAACTCAGCCAGGCACTTAGCCTCTCTGCTAGGAAGACGTGTTTTAGACAATGCTCAGGTGTATGGACAAAAAGTTCAAGGACTGTGACTAACTGTAAACAGGTTATTTTAGTTTCTGCTTTGTGGAAAGCAATGCATTCCAAAAAAGGGTTTTAGTGTACTCTTTTTGCACCCCATGTGGTCGATTGCTAAATGTAATAGTCTCATCATGACACTGAAATAATGTCTTTAAACAAAAACAAAAACACACCCCGAGTTCTATCTCTAGTACAACTCCCCCTCCCCCACCCCAGCCCCCACATATGTTTGGTGGAATGGCAAATTGCTGTAATGTTTTTTTTTTTTTTTTTGGTACCGGGGATTGAACTCACGACCTTGCGCTTAAGCCACTGAGGCACTTAAGCCACTGAGCTAAATCCCCGGCCCAAATTGCTGTACCGTTAACATTCTCATAACCAATGAAACATGTGCTTTGGTGTAATTATGAGATGCTTTAGACAGAATCTGCTAGCTAGTAGTTTAGAATTTTACACATGAATAAATATATGTGCAAATGGAACTTTTTTTAAAATTTATTTTATTTTAAAAGGGAGTAAAATTAAACACAACAAAACAGAACAGAATGGGACATAAGAAAGCATAAATTTCAAAGCTAGACAACCAGAGATCTTCACTATCTGTCATATTGTCTCTTGTTTTCTTCCAAATGGTTGTCCTTATCTTTGCATATGGAGAGCTCATACTAAATAACAGCCAATCTTTTCACAAGATGTGTAGTTCACTGGCTCCCACTTGCTAGGCAGGGGGGATGGAAAGGGGGGACACGGGATGGGGGACAGGACGACATGAGATGTCTGATTCTCAGCCCACATGCAGGCAGGATCACAGTTGCTCCCCCAGAGATGGGAAGAGTTCCTTGTTCTCCTGGCACCCTGAGTCAACCACATGGTGCAGGTCCCGATGCACCAGGGTCTCTCTCCTTCAGGCTGCCAAAAGTCTGCCACACTCTAAGCTGCCCCCAGAGAGGGGAAGAGCTCCTTATTTTCCTGGCATCCCAAGTCAACCGCATGGTGCAGGTCCCGAGGCTCCAGGGTCTCTCCCCTGCAGGTCCCCTAAAGTCCGCCATACTCACCTGCTATTTCTTACTGATGAATTGACCGTTCCATTTCCAAAGTTCTGAAATGGCCAACAGAGCACAGAAAGAATTCTCTTTAGGCTCGTTTTTGAACCAGCAAGCTATAGCGATCTGCTGGCCTTGCTTCAGGGCCACCCTGTGCCCACTTTAGCAGCAGGGTGGGCAGGAGCCCCAAATGGAACTTTTGATTAGACAACTTAAGCATGTGACTTACCTGCCCTATATATGGAGCTGCCCTATATATGTAAGATTAGGCAAGTTATTTAATCCAAATGTAAGTAAATTGGGTTAACAAAATACCTACCATGCCATTTTTTTCTTTTTATTTTATTTGTACATGTTAGGTATACATAGTGATAACAGTCATCACAGGGAATTTGTACCTGTACAAGGTATATCTTGTTTCTTCCTTTTTTCCCATTCTGCTCTTCTTACCATGCTATTTTGATACATTCTAAAGCTCTCTACAAGTGTAATGTTGCATCTGTTTAGGCCCCACTTAAATGACACATAACAACATAAGAAGGTGAAGTTGTCAGGTATACTAGAAGTATAGATGTATCTGGAAATATTATAGATACTATAGTATGACTGAAATGAAGCTAATCTGGTTTTGGTTCCATGTCTGTAAATATCACAGATTATTATAAAGAATACAATTGGAGTATAAACAATTTTCATTGAAAGTTGTTGCTGGAGACTATATTATATATTGATATTTAGGGAGAAGTATTAAGAAAAGAGGGTTGTAAATGGGTTCCTTGACTCTGGAGATTAGAGTGTGAGGAATATAGATAGTTTCTGCCTCTCTACTGTTCCAAGCTTTAGCCAAATCTCTGTGCTTCAAGAACAGAAACAGGTTGTTCTTGTTGTTGTTGTTTTCAAAATCCATTTTATTCATAGATAAAAAGAAAAGAAGAAGAAAAAAACTACCACAAAATTGTAAAGTACATCAGTTGGAGGGGGGTAACAGTGGTACTTACATTGCACATTGTCATCCCCAAATCATTCATCCAGAAGAAACCAGTTTTTGAGAGAACATGTTTCTTGAGCTTTTACTAGGTGCCAGGCATTAATTCTGGAAGCTATGGGTCTAGCACAGAACAGACAGAAATTCTTCTGTAGTCTAATGGGAAAGCAAGGTTATTTCAGTCCCCTAAAGAACTTTGGAGATTAGTATTTTCCTTCCTTTCTTCTGATTGAAAAGAATTTTCAGAGAGGTTAGGTGTTATTTCACTGTCAGGAGTCTGGAAACGGAAGTTGTTTTAGCTTCATGCGCTAAGGGTGATGATGATGTCGTGGCGTGACTGAGGAGAAGCCTGCTGGAGGCTGTGAAGTACATGAGCTATGAGCATTAGCGTTAGCGAGAACCGTGGTGGGAGAAACGGAAGGGTGGTAGGAGGTGAAAACTCTTACGTTTAGTGCTCTTAACTGACATGTCAACCTACAACATAATTTATTCAAAAGTGTTGGTGATAAATGTCAGTGTGCTCACTACTGTCTGGTGATGAAGCTTTGGCAGAACACGGATCTAGGTTCAGATCAGCGGCAGTTGCAAAGTCCTTTTTTTGCATTGGGAAACTGGAGACAATACCAATTGTGAGATAATAAATAAGATTTACATTAATGTTTAGCGCAGTGTCGAATGGCAACTATTATTATGCTAATTGAATATCTCAAATATCAGGGGAATCTAAAATTTATATATTTGAAATAGCAAGAAGAGGGCTAGGGATTTAGCTTAGCAGCTCAAGCACCTGCCTGGCAAATGCAAGGCTATGAGTTCCATCCCTGGTACCAAAAAAAAAAAAAAAAAAAGAGACGTTGAAATAGCAAGAAGAAAAGGTATATTTCTAAATATTTATTCTTGCATTACAATCTAGAGTTGATATTTGTATTCCTTTATTCCCTTAAAAAATGGAGTGACTGTTTTCCAAGCAGACTTCTTAGGGTTTTGTTGTTTAATTCTCAAAATACCTTTGTAGAGTAGGTATTACTATCCTTCTCTTAAAAATGAAGAAACCGGGCTGGGGATTTAGCTCAGTGGCTCAAGCACTGAACTGGTAAGTGCAAAGTCATGAGTTTGAATAAGAAAAGAAAAAGAAATAAAGAAGAAACAGCTAGGCTTGGTGGCACATGTCTGTTATCTCAGCACACAGGAAGCTGAGGCAGGTGGGTCACCGAGAGTTTGAGGCCAACCTGGGCTACATAGTGAATTCAGCCACCTGAATTACATAGCAAAGCCCTGTCTCAAAAAAAAGGAAAAGAAGAAGAAATAGATCTTAAAGTATGTCTGTTTTTATAACATACACCAGTAACATATGTAGTAGGATAATGCTGGTGCTGTAGGTTATTAGACACAGTATTTATATGTGGAAGGCCACTTACACAGGAATCTAAGGGATTTTTACTTTTTTCTGTAATATTGGTTGGGGTTTTTCATTTTCTAGTCCTTTCTCAGAATGCTATTTGAAGTCGTGGTTGTATAAGAAGTGTATGCCTGTGTTTGAAATATTTTTTAAATGCACAGTGTCAGAAGATGAGACATTACAGTGGACCTTTCCTTTTCTCTTAAATCTTTGCTTTTTAGTTGCTGGAGGCTGCTTGTATGTGTGTCTTTTAGTGTCTTCTTACTCTCTGGCCTGTGTTAACATTTTATTTTATGAGTCATAATATGGTGTGAGGAAAACGCCAAAGCCAGACATGGTGGTACACAACTGTAATCCCAGCATTTGTAGGCCTAGGCAGGAGGATCTCAAGTTTGAGCCCAGCCTGGGCAACTTAGTTGCTTAGCAAGACCCTATCTTGCAATAGAAAACATAAAAAAGCCTAGGGATGTAGCTTAGTGCAAAGGTCCTGAGTATAGTACCCAGTGATGGGAAAAACAGATTGTTCCCATGTCATGAGAATTTAATTGAAAGCAAAATAAAAAGAATTGCAAAACTATATAGGGGTAAAAGTTTATCTGTAGGTGAACACTGAAGAACTGTGCACTTTTTTTGTTCTTGAGACAAAATAGGGTTGAGAACAGGTTCTCACTATGTAGTCCAGGTTGGCCTTGCATTCATTGTGCAGCCTACACTGGCTTTGAACCTGCAGCGACCTCCTGTCTCAGGCCTCTGAGTACCACGATCATCCGCATGCACCACCACGTCCAGCTCTGTGGACATTTACTTCTTGGTAATCATGTGTGCTACTTTCTTTTCTCACTCTACCTCAGTTAATGCTTCCTTATTATCTCCCCCAAATCTATGCACTCTCTTAAACATGTTTTACCATTTTCTTCTAATACTTGTCCATTTGTCTCAAATTACTCTCTATCTCATAACGCTGTCCATGAATCAAATGACCTAATCATGGCTATTCAGTAAAGCAAAATAGTAGTCACTGGGGCTGGGGATGCAGCTCTGCAGCGCAGTGCCTGCCTGGCAAGAGTGAGGACTTGAGGTTGATTCCTGGTACCCCGCCCCCAAGCCACTGTTTACTGGATACCTACAGTGTGACAATCTTGTTCATGTTTATGACAAACCATGTCAAAGAATAGAAAAACTAAATATTTTATGATGAAATTGGAGATCGTAGAAAATAGTATCACAGGTCATACTTTGGTACTATTGCTGGAAAGACTGCTCTGCCTAGGGATTGTCGGTGCTTTTGTTGGGTTCTGTGTATGTGTGTCTGTGATTTACAAAAAAACCTATTGGAAAAGATGGCCAGCATTGTTTAAGCCCTTTGCATGCCAAGAGTTATACCAGAATTTCTGTTAAAGTTTTTGTTTATCTCATTAAAGTATTTTCTTTCTGTTTGTAGGTTTTGAGTTAGTTTGGGAATCTAATCCAAGATATGTAACATTCTAATGGGAAAAGTATTTTTAAGTTCCCCGGGAATACTTTAGAGTGTACTTTAGGGGGCTGGGGATTTAACTCAGCAGCATAAGCACCTGCCTTGTAAGTGCATGGTTGTGAGTTTGATCCCTGGTACCGATTTAAAAAAAAAAAGTGTACTTTAGTAACCTCAAGTTGGTTTTACCTTTTAAGATAGTTGTTCATCAGGCCAATTTTCAGTTGGTTAATTTTTTCATAGTGAATGAACAACACTTGATTTTAATCTGACTTGTATAAAAGATGAGCAGTTTTGACTTTTTTTTCAATTTGTTTTTTTTTTTTTGGTACCTTGGCTCGAACTCATAACATCGCGCTTACCAGGCAGGTGCCTGTGCCGATGAGCTAAATCCCTGCCCCTCCCCATTTTGAGTCAAAGTCTTGCTGTATAGTGCAGGCTGGCCTTAAACTCACTATGTAGTCCAGCCTGGCCTTGAACTCACAGCCATCCTCCTGCCTCAGCCTCCCAAATGCTGGAATTATAGGCATGTGCCATCATATCTGGCTTCAACTCTTTTTAAAGAAGCTGTTATAGGGCCAGGGATTTAGCTCAGTGTCATAAACGCCTGCTTGGCAAGTGTGAGGTCATGAGTTTGGTCCCCAGTACCAAAAAAAAAAAAGAAAAGAAGCTGTTATAAAAGGTTTATGTAGTGTGTTCAGTTTTTCAGAGCCCAGGCACATGCTAATCTGTGATATTGTAGACATCATACAGTGATAAACGTGTGTACTGGCTATGCAGAAAAGACTGACAAAAAACCCACTTACTTATGACTGTAGTTCCTTAAAGTTTTACAAAAAATGTGTACCTGTTTTAATTTTTTTCTTTCAGGTTGTACCTACAACAGATCATATAGATACAGAGAAATTGAAAGCCAGAGAACAGATTAAATTTTTTGAAGAAGTTCTTCTCTTTGAGGATGAACTTCATGATCATGGAGTTTCAAGCCTGAGTGTGAAAATTGTGAGTGTTGTGATTTTTGTTTAGCATCTTTTTTCATTCTTACCACTGGGCATAAAATAAGATGCACTTTTAATCACATTGAATCTTAACAGCGTATCATGTACAATTTTGGTTGGGTCTGGAATACCTCTTGTTGGATACCTATTGTAAAATTCACTTTTAAGTCTTGGTATAAAGGTTAGTTTAGCAAAGCATTTTTTTAAACTATACTTGCCTGGCTTTTTTGTAGCTGAGTATTGGTTGCTTATTATTGTGACAACAATAAATTCTCACACATTTGCAAACCTTCTCCAGGCAGACCTGCTACCCTCAAATATCCAAGTGAATTGTGATAAAATGGGAACTAGTCTCTGGGCTACTAACACCTAGCTTACCCCTCAGGCCACGCTAAGTGATTCTTTTTTGTGTGTGTGTGCCCGTCTTTTTGAAACAGATCTTGCTATGCAGTTTAGGTTGGCCTTGAGATCACTTGGTAGTCCAGGCTGGTCTTGAACTTGCAGTGACTCTCCTGCCTCAACCTCCCCGAGTGCTGGGATTACAGGCGTGTGCCACCACGCCTGCTTCACACTGAGTGATTCTTTAACATGCTTCAGTTGTGCCCAGTGTGACTGTTAACAAATTTTGAAATTTGAAGAAATGTTTGAATTTCTCTCTCTCTCATAAATTTTCAATAGCACTCTATAAGTTTCAGGTAATGATGTGCTTCCCAATTTATTGTGATACATCAGATTATCATAAATGGGGTTTTTTTCTCCAGCCTTTTTTCATGATAAACCTTGCTTTTTGAGACCTGTTGCTGATAGCTCCATCAGAATGGAGTTTGGCCCAGTACCTTCTCTCCAGCAAAGATTGCCTCAAGCTTCTGTTTCACTGGCAAATCATTAATGAGCACCTGCTGCATGGTAAGCAGTAGGCATGCGTCATGTCCAAAGCAGGTATTTTTACTGTCCTAAACACATAAATGAATATGTTTACACTTGTGTTCATTTGTAATGGAGTAGAATGAGAGAATGACAGGAGAAATCTATTGTGACATAGTGTGGTAAAAAAGGACTTTCTGTGGGAATGACATTTATACTAAGACCTGAAAGACAAGTAGACAAAGGTCAGTAAGGGAGCAGGATATGAAAGTCCAGGGCAGAGAAGAATGTGGCCTGTGGCTGGCAGTTCTCCAGCCAGTAGTCCACTAAGGTTACTAGCTTATCCTGTTATTTTTTCATTAGTGGAGTCTTGTGTCTATGGAAAATCGATAGTTCTTTGAATATATTTGACTTTTTGTGTATGCTTGTTTCTTTCTGGAATTTTCCTTTCCATGCCATTCTTTCCATGGTGAACTCAGGCATTGGCACCTGTAACTTTAGCAGCTTTAGGTACTTCTGTTTGTTTCTCTAGTTGTAAACTTTTTGGGTTCTATCTTTTCATTTGTATAAAGTCCTATTATAATAAGGCCTTGGTACTTAGTGGACAAGTATTTATTTAGTAAATGGTTAAACTTTCTGCAGGAATTATGTTTGGAAAGCATAGAAATTTTTAGATGTGCCACAGAGGAAAGATGTTAAGAATGTGTGGTAAACATTCTGATAAACCAGTCTCTGGCATATGAAATGCTACATAATTTGTTGCATTGAACAAGAGCATTCTATTTAAGGTGGGTTGCCTTTATTTTGTGTAAAGTGAATAAAAGTGAGTAGCAACAAAGAACTAGATTGTTCTTTAATAATTTTAATTTCACTGGTATTGATATTTACTATCAGTATTACCAGTTTTAAAAATGAACATTGGCATTTTCACATAATTTAGATATGCTTTAAGCGTTTTATATCTCAGTTTTTGATCTACAGGGGAAATTTCTGTTGGGAAAACATTAAGATGCTATATGAGGCTAAGCAGTTTGCAAGGTTTTAAGACTAGTTGGAGCTAGGACAAAGAATCTCTGGGTCAGAGATTTTTATATATAGATGGTCCCCAACTTAATGATGGTTCCATTAGAATTTTTTGGCTTTATGATGGTGTGAAAGTGATGTGCATTCAGTAGAAACTGTGCTTTGAATTTGATCTGTTCTCAGCCTGGCAGTATATGGTAGGATATTCATGATGCTGAATAGTAAGCCATGGCCAGTTGCTTGGATCATGTAGGCAAACTACTGATATTCTGTGGTGTGTTTTGTTGCTAAGCTGTGGTGATGGTCAGCAGGTGTTTTAGTTACTTTCTTGTTGCTGGGACAAAATATGTAACTCCCCAAGTTAAAGGAAGAAAGATTTATTTTAGCTTCTAGTTTGTAGAGGTTTCAGTTCATAGTTGGCTGTGCAAGGGAGGGCAGCATGGCAGAGGGGCTTTGCAGGGGAGAAACAGTCCATGGGAGGGCAGGCAGAAAGCAGTGAGCCTGCTTGCCTTCTTTTCCTGTATATTCCATCTGGGCTGCAAGCCTACTGAATGGTGCCATTTGTACCCAGGTTGGGTCTTCTGTCTTCAGTAAATCCTTTTAGCCACACTGAGAACTATGCTGACCCAATCATTGGTCTAATCCATTTATCATGTACCCATAATCCGTATTCACATACCCTAGATCCAGCCACTTCCAAAAAGCCCCTATAAGGACATTAGGCTTTGTGGGTATATCTAGATATAAGCCATAATAATAGGATGCACTTTCGACTCAGATATTTTCAAGTTGTGATGGCTTTATAGGAACAGCAATCTCATTGTAATCTCAAGGAGCATCTGCACTGCTAACGTGGCCCTCTTCTAATAGTTTTTTAAAAATTAATTTTTCTCAAGCTGGGTGTGGTGGTGCATACCTGTAATTCCAGCATTCAGGAGGCTGAGGTAGGAGAATTGCCCTGATTTCAAAGCCATCCTAGTCTATGTACTGTATTCAAGGTCAGCCTGAACTACGTAATGAAACCCTGTCTCAAAAAACCTATTTTTCTTTCAGCAATGTAATGTTTAATTTCTTTGAAAAATATTAACATATTAACATGCTTTTTTTTTTTTTCTCCAGAGAGTAATGCCTTCTAGCTTTTTTCTGCTGTTACGGTTTTTCTTGAGAATTGATGGAGTGCTTATCCGAATGAATGACACAAGGCTTTACCATGAGGTACCTCTTTTCATTTAATAAATATCTTAACTGATAATGGGTCTGTTTATGTAGTTTCATTGTTATTCTGAGACTGTGAAGTCAAATGTTTTATATGGCAAGATATAAACTTTGAGATTCACTGCTGACAGAATGTTACATGTTCTTTTGTGAAAGTTCTGGTAGCTTTTATTCTCTTTTAAATAAAAAAAAAAAGGAAAAAAAAAAAAGAAAGTTCTGGTAGCTGAAAAAGACATTCTTGGTGTGAGGAAGGTCGGCGGTGATGCTTTGAAACACTTTTTGTACACACTTAATATGTTTAACAGAAATGCCCCTTAATTCTTACCTCTATTTATAGAATATATTGTTTATGTAGGCCTGATATTAGAAATACCAATCACAAGGCCCTGAAGTCTGTTGCTAATTATTTTATAGCTACTGGAAAGTTTGAGAGCTCTGTGTTCCATCTGGAGTAACTGTTAAACATGAAGCTTTTTTCTTTTTAAGTAAGTGCTAGGGGAGGGTTAAATTGAGTATGGAAATTCCTCCTTAGCTTCATAGCAGCCTATCCTTTCTGAAAGCATCTTTAACTTTAGATTTGTGATTATGTGGAGTGAGGAGTTACATGACACTATCAGTGGTTGTAGTAATGATCATTTCTGTCACACCTTTGTGAAACCCATGCTATTAATTAATGTGTTCAGTAACTGAAGAAATTAGAGAATAGTTTAAGTTGCTCACCCAGTTACACAGTCAGTGGCAGAAGCTGGCATTTGAACACAGTAGGATGGGATTGATTTGGTATTTCCTCAAGTCATTCACTCTGGAATTTTTTTCTCCATTAATGTTAAGGGTGACTCTGGACCTTGTGTGTGTGATATTAAAACAATGTCTCACTGTGTAGTTCAGGCTGAATTTGAGCTCACTGTGTATCCCAGGATGTGAGTGATCCTCCTGCCTCAGCCTCCTGAGTATTAGGATTACAGTCATGTGTCACCATGGCCAACTGTTTTCCTTTTAAAAGTAGAGGCAAAGTATTGCCATTTTTGTCCCCCAGAAAGAGTGAAATATAAATTGGGTTTTTTTTTTTGAAATATAAATCTTAAAAATACTATTTTAGTCATGCTGAGTTTTGGATTTTATCCTAAAAATGATTGTTCTATACAATAATTTACAAATACTAATCAGGCCAAAGGCTCAGAATTGTATGTACATGAACATTCACAACAGCCTTGCTTACAATAGCAAAAGGGAAGGAAAGAAGGAGCTTAGTGGCCATTAAATTGTTTACTTTTATGACCACTAAAATTTATGGCTGTGAATTATATTTAATTTGGAAAGATGTCTATGTTAATGTTGAATTTCAAAAAGTGAGTATGCATCTATTGGTGTAAGATTTTATGTAGGGATTTCTAATAAGAAAGAAATTGTACATTTAGAATTCATGAGAGTATACTCTGAATAGTGTATCAAGTATTTTAACAGTCCTACTAACCTGTTTTGAAACTGGATTAAATGTTATATTTATCTTTTTTCTTTCGTTAAAATAAAAAATAAAATAAGTCATGAGAGGATGTTATCAGTAAGATCTGTGATTGCTGATTTATCTTTCGTTTGTACTTTAATATTATTTGATTTTTTTTCACAATGAGCAATAATTTGATTTTACTGATATAAAAGATTGACACCTTAAAGGTGTATTTTTTTAGAAGTATAATTTTTTGGTCTTTCTTTTACTGAAATGTTCACTGAAAATAAGATTATAATAAATTGTCACTTTACCCTAATTTTAAAAATCTTAAAGGAGAAAAAGTCAATATAGAAAAGATGATTTTAAGTAAGGAACTTAGCAAGCATTTTGTGGGAATGGGGTGGAGGAGAATAAAATTTTTTTCATTTTTATTTTTTTGAGAATAAAAATTTTAAAGCTTTTTTTTTTAATATAGAAGTAGTCTGTTACTTTATGTAGGTAAATGATAATATAGTTTGCGGAAAAGATTTAGTTCCAAACTTTGAAATATATAATATTAAATCTTTTGCATATCTTACACTTGTTCAAACGAAATCTTTCCTTAATCTATTTGCATATGTGTATCTGGCATTAGTATGATTCATAGGGATTAGAAATCATACTTGAGATTCCTGGTGAGACTTAAAGGAGTTATCTCCTTTAGAGCGAGATATTTGTATTAGACGTCACACTACCCTTATAACCTATTCCAAAATGTGGCCATTCTGTTTAATAGAAGAGACTGAATTAATGTTACAAATCAATATTAGTAAATTATTACAACTTTCAAATTTTTCAATATAGGCTGACAAGACCTATATGTTACGAGAATATACTTCACGAGAGAGCAAAATAGCTAATTTAACGGTAAGTATTTTTCAATCTCAGTTTCTAGATTTGAACTTTAATGTTTCATTTTAACTAAAGTTGTATCATTGTACTCAGTTAACTAAATTTACATCATATATCCATTAGTTCATTATAGCTATGTAAGATAAATCCTGTTGGAGCATCACTTTTCTGAGCTTACTTCAAATACAAGAACATCTTGGAGTTGTTAGCTATCAGTCTAATTTCCATGTTTTAGTCTGGAAAAGCTGAAGTCCAGAGGTGCAATTTAACCTGAGTCACAACAGTAGTGGAGCTGTAGCTGGCACCAATTGAATTATTCTTCCCACTAAACACCCTAGTTCAATTTTTTGTGTGTGGTCTCCTTTTTTCCTTTCCAAAATGTGATAGCTCTGTATCATGACTTGTTTGTTTTGGCAGGGCTTCTTTTTTACTTACAGTTTTCTAGTGATCATTACCTTCATGCAGACTGGGAATTCTTTTTCACCCCATAGGGTTTATTTCTGCCCAGGCATAGAGGTTGTGTACTTGCGTTAGAAAAGTTGCTGAGTTTTCATCCTAGATTACATACTGGACTCTAAATAAAGACTAGTGCTTTCAAGTTACCAAAGCAACAGGAAACAAGGATTGAATTAAGATGTATTAAATTCTTACAACATTTGTGGGAGCATTACATAACTTCTTTTAAAAAAAATCACTCAGTAATAGGAAATACCTGTTATTTTTAGGTGCATTTAATGATGCTCCTCATTTGCACATATTGCACCTGATTTTGAAATTGGCATGTTTTATAAAGGTTTAAACCAAAACATTTTCAAAAAGTGTCAGTGCAATAACTGAGTATATGCTAATATAATGTATTCATTTTCTAGCATGTTCCACCTTCCCTCTTCACGGAACCTAATGAGATATCACAGTACTTACCAATAAAGGAAGCAGTTTGTGAGAAGCTAGTATTTCCAGAAAAAGTTGATCCTACTCCTGCAAACTCCCAAGAAAGCATACCTGTGGAATAGAATGTGATGACAACATATACTCACTGCAGAATCTGACTGGACACCTTGGCTATTTGTAGGGGAGTATTTTTTACTATGAGAATTGTTTTGTTTGTGTGCAGATTTTCTGTCACCTTTAAGGAAAAAATAAAAGATTGTTGCAGGCAGGTTCCACTTAACTCCTGTTTGTACTGTGTATCTTCAAATTCCTACTCCATGTTTATATTTTCTGGAGTTAAATTTGTACTTGTAAATGATCACAGATGAGTCTGCAGCAGGAGTGGTGTGTGTACATCTCATGGGCAGCAGACAGAATGTGTGTCCATCATGAACCACTGTCTCTTAACAGGGGGAGTTGGGTTTAAATCAGTGAATCCCAATGCCATGTGACTTTCCTAGGATCCCCAATCATGCATGTTGATACATGGCTCTTTGCTTTGGGCTTTCTGCCATCTAGTCACATTTCTGGAGAGTTTTGTGTGTCACATAGGAAAGCGATCTCATAATTTAATGATCTTCACCCACAAAATCTTAAAAATGTATTTACCTTCTAATTTTGAATTAGCTTTGAGATACAAGCAAAGGTTTAGATACAGAACCAGGAAAACCTAGTGTTTTGGAGAATGAGAGCCCTTGTGCGTGCTTATGAGTGTGGTTTGTCTGGATGCCAGAGCTCTCCCATCTGTAGGTGTTCTTCACACTGGCCTGGGCAGCACATCGAGTATACAAAAGAAAATTTCAAATCCACTTAGTTATTTTGAGATGACCCTTAAACATTTTACATTCTTTTCTGCCATTCTGGATATTCTTTATAAGTGGAAAATCATGTAAGTATCAACCAAAAAATTACTTGAAGTAGATTTTTAAAAATTTTAAAGAGCAGGAAGGCAAAAAATGCTTTTATTTGACTTGAAATCATTGTACATATTTCCACGTGATGGGAAAACTATTAAATAAGAACATTTAATTGAAAGTATTTGCAAAGCATTTTAGCTATTAGCTTGAAGATAAATTTGGGTATTCATCCTTGCTCAAACTTTGGTATATTATTGTGAGCCAAATAGGCAGGATGTATCTTACTAGCTAAATTTGGTCACAAATTGTTTTTATCTTTGTCTGCCTTTCACATTACCTCCAATAGAGGAAATCAGGATTCGTTGTTCATTGTGTGTTAAATACACTTTATTTAATGTCTTAGGAATATGTGAGGGAATATACATACTACTCAGCTTTCTGTTTTATTTGCCTTGCAGATTTAAACAGATATTTCATGCAAATTATAAGAAATGAAAAGTTGTAAGAATACTCATTAGTTGGAGTTTCTAGGCAACATCATATTATCAGAAAGAATACATATTTTTTAAAAATTTATTGATTTAGCTGTCTTGATAACCTGAGTAGTCTTACAGTAAGTACATGAGGAGTCATTGTTAAAAATTGTGGAGAATTAAAAGAGTTGGCCTTTTTTTTTTTTTTTTTTAAGATGGTGGGAGGTGGGTAGGATGAGTATGCTTCTGAAAGTTCCATTAGTTTATTTCTGTGGGAACTACCAAGAAAATATGTATTTGACCCTTGATGAGTATGACATATATACCATTTTATATTTATTTGTTCCAGTTGTCTTTTTGTAAGAGAAAAATAAAAAAAAATCACTGATCTA
>PVJX010040096.1:0-15450 GCA_004027295.1 Dolichotis patagonum | reverse complement strand
GCAAGCCAGTGAGTCTGGTCTTGGGGCAGGCCTGCTAAGGTTGTCTACTGCTCCTCCATAAAGCAACTCCTGGCTTGCGGGATACAGTGGCACCATTCAGGAAGCTGTCTCCAGGGCTGTCTACTAGTGAAGCCAGAGACAGTCCTGGAGCGGACCTTTTGTTTGGTTTTGTTTTTTTCTTTTCTTTGCTTATTTGTTTCTTTCATTCAGTTTTTTTTTATTTCTCTTTTATTGTTTTCTTTTTTTCATTGTGAAAGTGGTTCCTAACTTCCTTGTGGGTGTACTTTTGTTCTGTTCTACCTTTTATCTCTTCCAGCTCTCTTTTCCTTCAGTCTTCTGCATCAGTTTCCCCAAGTTGGTGGGATCCATCTTTGTCCTCCAACCTACTTGTAATCTCTTTCTTTCTCACTTCTCTGTTTTCTCCTTAATCCATTTTGAATCTTAAACCTTGAGGACAGAATTGACATATTATGGATATATATATATATATATTTGTTGTTATTGTTGTTTTTGAACTGGGGATTGAACTCATGACCTTGCGCTTACCAGGCAAGCACTTAAGCCACTGAGCTAAATCCCCAGCCCTTGGACTTACATATTGTATACAGTTGTTTTGCATTCTGTTATATGGTCACAAATTCAATTCATACAGTTAATAGTTGCAAATCAGAGTTTGGCTAGGCTAGGCAAGCAATAGTTTCTCACCTCCAACAAACTGAGGAGGTAAGACCTTCCAACAGACTCAGAGCCCAAAAACCACCTATACCTGGAAGATCCCTCAGAGAAGTGATCACCTCCTGAGTGTCCTAAATACCACCAATAAAGCAACCCATCACAGGCAACTAACAAGTATCACTCCAGCAATTAAACTAAAACAGAAAAGAAATGAGAAGACACTTAAACAAGACACAACCTCAGACACCCAGTTCACCAAAGGCAAACCCCAGGGAGTAATTAGGTGGGAAAATCTGAAAGCTCCCCAGCAGGTCTCTGAAATCAGAAATAATCTGTCAAATAACTACAGAGATTACCAAAATACACACCATGCTTAGTGATGTTAGAGCAGACACAGACAAAAAAAAATAGATGACCTTAAGCAAATTATGGAAGTGCAATGTAGGAAACAAATGGAATCAAGAAATCAGATTCAAGGCGATATCCAGGAGAATAAAAACTCCACTGAGAGTATTTGAAGCAGATTAGGCCAATATGAGGACAGGATCTCAGATACTAAAGACAGATTGGCAATTAGTGATCAGGAAAAAAAAAAGATTTCTCAAAACTAGCAAGGGACCATGAGAAATCAATCCAGCAGCTGCTACATGAGACAAAGAAGGATAAGATTAATTGGAGTCAATGAACAAGCAGGAGATAACACAAATGACATTAAAAACATGTTCACAGACATTGTGACAGAAAACTTTCCTGGTAGAGAAAACAAATTTGACATGCAAATAAGTGAGACATATAAAGCTGCAATTAGCAATAATAGTAAAAAAAATCTACATCCAGGCATATCATAGTCAAGATTCCAGAAATTCAGCACAATAATACAATCTTAAAAGCTATTGGAGAAAAGAAACAAATCACCTATAAAGGAAAGCCCATAAGAATCACAGCTGGCATCTCAGCACAAACTCTGAAGTCAAGCAGAGCTTGGAGTGAAGTACTCCAAGTTCTAAAGGAAAACAATATTCAACCCAGATTGATATATCCTGCAAAACTGTCTCTCAAAGTTGAAGGAAAAATAAGATACTTCCATGATAAAGAACATCTGAGGAAATTTATGACAACCAAACCAGCATTCCAAAATGTTCTGAAGAGGGCTGGGGATTTCGCTCAGCATAAGCCCCTGCCTGGCAATCGCAAAGTCATGAGTTTGATCCCTGGTACAAAAAAAAAAAAAAAAAAAAAATTCTGAAGGATATTCTAGAAAGAGATAATAAGGACTGCAACTCTATGAACTCCAACAGAAGGAATCTACCAGGAAAGGCAAATAATTAAAGGTAAGGGAAAAAGAAAAGAAGGGTAAGGGTAGCCAATAATAGAAAAATAACATGACAAGGATAAGTCAATACATATCAGTTTTTTTTTTTTAATTGGGGGGTACTGTGAATTGAACTCACGATGGTGTGCTTGCAAGGCAGGTGCTTATGCCACTGAGCTAAATCCCCAGCCCCTACATATCAGTTTTGTTTTTTTTTTCATCAGGGATCGAACTCATGACCCCGTGCTTGCCAGGCAGGCGCTTAAGCCACTGAGCTAAATCCTCGGCCCTACATATCAGTTTTAACCATTAATGTTTCTCTCTCTCTCTCTCTCTCTCTTTTTTTTAAGCGGTACTGGGGATCAAACTCATGACTGTGCGCTTGCAAGGCAGGCACTTATGCCGCTGAACTAAATCCCCAGCCCCTAACCATTAATGTTAATGGTCTCAATTCACCAGTCAAAAGACACAAACTGGCAGAATGGATCAAGAAGTAAGATCCAACAATATGCTGTATACAAGAAACATATTTAATTCAAAAAGAAATTCATTGACTGAAAGTCAAAGGATGGAAAACAATACTCCATGTAACAGGAATCCAGAAAAAAGCAGGAGTAGGTGTTCTATTTGTTGACAAAGTGAATTTCAAGCCAAAGACTGATTAAGAGACATAAAGAAGGTCATGATATCCTGGTAAAGGAATAATCCAAAAGAAAGAGATAATATTCAATCCCCAGTACTGAACAAAAAAGGAGAGAGATAACAATCATAAATATATATGCAACAAATATTAATGCACCCAGTTATATAGAACAATTACTAATGGACATGGAAAATCAAATAAACCCCAATACAATTGTATTAGGAGACCTCAATATCCCACTGTCACAAAAAGACAGATCAACTAGACAAAAAATCAATAATGAAATATTAGAACTAAATCAACATTTTGAGCAAATGGACTTAGTAAATGTCTATAGAGTGTTCCACCCCACAACAGCAGAATCACACTCTTCTCAGCTGCACATGGGACATTCTCCAAAACAGACCATATGCTGGCTCATAGAACATGCATAAGTAAATGTAAAGGAATTGAAATTATCCCATGCATACTACCAGGCCACAGTGCAATGAAATTGGAAATCCATGCCAAAGGAAACCACAAGAACTTCATCAACATATGGAAATTAAATAGCACCCTGCTAAACAACCAATGGATCACAGATGAAATTAAAGAAGAAATTAGACAGTTTTTACAGTTGAGTGATAATGACAATACCACATTCAGGAACTTGTGGGACACAATGAAAGCAGTATTAAGAGGGAAACTTATAGCAGTAAATACCCATATCAGGAAAACAGAGCAAGCACATATAAACAATGTAATGTTGAACCTCAAACTTTTAGAAAAAGAAGAGCAGACTAAACCAAAAGCTCATATATGGGAGGAAATTATAAGGATCAGAGTAGAAATTCACACATTGAAGACTAAAAAAACAATACAAAGAATCACTGAATTGAAGAGTTGGTTCTTTGAAAGATTAAATAAAATTGACAAGGGCTGAGGATTTACCTCAGTGGCATAAGCGCCTGCCTTGCAAGTGCACGGTCGTGAATTCAGTCCCCAGTACCGATTTAAAAAAAAAAAAAAATTGACAAACCCTTAGCCAACCTTATCAAAAAAAAGAAAGAAAAGACTGAAATCCATGCAATTAGGAATGAAATGGGTAAAATAAAAACAGATCCTGTAGAAATCCAGAAAATCATCTATACCTATTTTGAAAACTTATATTCTGATAAGATGAAAAATACAGAAGAAATGAGCATATTCCTATATATGAATTACCAAAGCTGAATCAAGATATAAAAACCCTAAGTAAACCAATATCAATAAATGAAATTAAAGATGTAATTAAAAACCTATCAACAAAATAAAGACCATACACTCATGGAGTCACTACTGTATTCTACAAGAAATTTAGTGAAGACCTAACACCACTACTTCTCAAACTCTTCAATGAAATTGAAACTGAAGCAGTACTCCCAAACTCATTCCTGGAAGCAAGCATTGCTCTCATTCCAAAACCAGTGATTTCCAACTAAGAAAAAGAATTACAGGCCAATCTTCCTAATGAACATTGACACAAAAATCTCCAATAAGATACTGGCAAACAGACTGTGAGAAATCATCAAGAAGATTGCACACCATGATCAAGTGGGATTCATCCCAGGGATACAGAGATGGTTCAATATATATAAATCCATAAGTATAATACATCATATTAACAGAGCCAGGGACAAAAATCATATGATTGTCTCAATAGTTGCAGAAAAAGCTTTTGACAAAGTCCAGCACCCATTCATGATAAAAACCCTACAGAAAACTGGAATAGACAGTCTTTATATCAATCTGATAAAAGCCACTTATGACAAACCAACAACCAACATCATACTAAAAGGACAAAAACTGAAAGCTTTCACTGTAAAATCAGGAACAAGACAAGGATGTTCACTGTCTCCACTTTTATTCAACATAGTCCTGGAAACTTAACCAGAGCAATTAGACAAGAGAAAGAAATAAAATAAGTAAAGATAGGAAAAGAAGAAGTTAAACTATCATTATTTGCAGATGACATGATACTATTCTTAGAAGACCCCAAAAACTCCACAAAAGACTTTTAGATTTCATAAGCAAATTTAGTAATGTAGCTGGTTACAAAGTCAACACTAAAAAATCAATTGTCTTCCTGTGCACAAATAACAAACTCACTGAGAGAGAAATCAGGGAAACAATACATTTTACAATAGCATCTAAAACAATGACATACTTAGCAATCAATCTAACAAAAGATGTAAAAGTTTTCTACATTGAAAACTATAGTGCTCTGGAAAAGGCAATTGAAGAGGATATTAGAAAATGGAGAGCTATCCCATGCTCTTAGGTAGGAAGAACCAATATAGTAAAAATGGCCATACTTCCAAAACTGTTATACAGATTCAGTGCAGTCCCAATCAAAACTCCAACAGCATATCTTACAGAATTAGAGAAAACAATCCTAAAACTCACCTGGAATCAGAAGAGACACAGAAT
This sequence comes from Dolichotis patagonum, assembly GCA_004027295.1. NCBI lineage: Eukaryota > Metazoa > Chordata > Mammalia > Rodentia > Caviidae > Dolichotis > Dolichotis patagonum. The sequence goes on along the minus strand of PVJX010040096.1, from coordinate 10,372 downwards.
AGCAAAGGCAATCCTGAGCAACAAAGACAAGATGGGAGCATCACAATCCCTGACTTGAAATTATACAATAAAGCTACTGTGATAAAAACAGTGTGGTACTGATTAAAAAAAAAGACCTGAAGATCAATGGAATAGATTAGAAGATCAGAAACAATTGCAAGACTTTCGGCAGCCTGAAGGAGAGAGGCCCTGGCGCATCGGGACCTGCACTGTGTGGTTGACTCGGGGCGCCAGGAGAACAAGGAACTCTTTCCGTCCCTGGGGCGGCTGAGAGTGTGGCACACTTTTGGAGGCCTGAAGGAGAGAGACCCTGGCACATAGGGACCTGCACCGTGCGGTGGACTCGGGGTGCCGGGAGAACAAGGAACTCCCCCCGTCTCTGGAGGGCGACTGTGATCCTGCCTGCGTGTGGTCTGAGAATCAGACATCTCATGTCGTCATGTCCCCCATCCTGTGTCCCCTCTCCCCCTCCCCCCTGCCTAGCAAGTGGGAGCCAGTGAACTACACATCTTGTGAAGACTGGCTATGTTATTTAGTATGAGCTCTCCACATGCAAAGGTAAGGACAACCATGTGGAAGAAAACAAGAGACAACATGACAGTGAAGATCTCTGGTTGTCTAGTTTATGCTTCTAGTTTAAGAAATTTATGCTTTCTTATGTCCCATTCTGTTCTGTTTTGTTGTGTTTTTTTACTCCCTTTTAAAATAAAATAAAAAAATTATTAAAAAAAAAAAAAAAGAAACAACTGCAAACACTTGAAGCTACCTTATCTTTGGCAAAGGTGCCAAACATTCACTGGAAGAAAGATAGCCTCTTAATAAATGGTGTTGGAAAAACTGGCTCTATACATGTTGAAGATTAAAACCGTACGTACCCATATCTTTCACCTTGTACTAAGCTAAAATAGGAATGGATCAAAGATCTTAGTATTAAAACAGAAACATTAAATATTCTGGAAGATAGAGGAGGTAAAACTCTTGAAGACATTGGTGTAGGCAAAGACTTTATGATTAAAACCCAGAGAGCACAGGACTTGCCACAATGAATCGACAAATGGGACCTCATCCTACTGAAAAGCTTTTGTACAGCAAGAGAAACCACCACCGAGTGAAGAGACAACCCACAATATGGGAGAAAATGTTTGCCAGTTGTTCCTCAGATAAAGGAGAGAACATATAAAGAACTGAGAACATATATAGAACTCAATAAAATCAGTCCTCCCAGATTTAAAGACCCAATCCAAAAATGGGCATCTGAGATGAACACATACTTCTCAGATAAAGAAGTACAAACAGCAAATAAATAGATGAAAAAATGTTCAACAGCACTGGCCATTCAGGAGATGCAAATTAAAACACTGAGATTTCACCTCACTCCAGAAAGAATGGCTAGTATTAAGAAAACCAATAACACATGCTGGAGGGGCTGTGGGGAAAAAGGAACCCTTCTTCACTGTTGGTGGGAATGCAGACTGAGGCACTGTGGAAATCAGTGTGGAGATTCCTCAAAAAACTAAGATTGAAGGTCCATTCAACCCAGCTGTTTACCTTCTGGGTATCTTCTCAAAAGAATTAAAGACATCATACTACAGTGATACATGTGCACCCATGTTTATAGCAGCAAAATTTGTAATAGCCAGATCTTGGAAACAACCTAAATGCCCATCAACTGAGGAATGGATAAAAAAGATGTGGTATTTCTATACAATGGAATACTACTCAGCCATAAAGAGTGATAAACTGGACACTTTTATTATAGGTAAATGGATGCACCTTGAGAACGTACTTATTAATGAAATCAATAAGACAAGTATTTGTAAATACCATATTGTTTCATTAGTGTGACAAGCTGTAAGAAAAATTTAGTGTATGTTTATGCATATGTATATAAAAATAGTTAAGATAGTTTAAAAAAAACAAGCTATCTGCATGGCCTGTTCATGAGTAAATTCAATGCCTCCCTCCACTGAACTCCTCTGTAGGTTTTGCCTTACCTTCTATACCTTGTCCCAGTCTTTTTGTCCTAGAGAAAATGACCTCAGCCAAAGCAATGACTCAAGTCACACCTGCCCTTACTTTAACTTACCCACTCTGAGCCATTTTGAGTTGACTTTTGGATGTCTTAAGAAATTTTTGATGTGCTATAAGGTTTGGGTTTTTTGCATGTGGATATCCAGTTGTTTCAGTATATTTATTGAGGGTACAGTCCTTTCTCCACTTAATTGCTTTTGCATCTTTGCCAGAAGTCAAATGTCTGTTATGTGGGTGTCCATCTCGGGACTTCATATTGGTATCTTGGTGTTTGTTTATTTTGCTATCAATGCCATTTTGTCATGAGTGGTGTAACTTTGTGATATTTTGTGGGATTGGGGAGGGTTGGAGCTCTAATTTTTTCCTTTATCAAAGTTCTTAAGGGCTGGGGATTTAGCTCAGTAGTGTAAGCGCCTGCCTTGCAAATGCAAAGTCATGAGTTCAATCCCAGGTACAAAAAAAAAAAAGTTCTTAGACTAGTCTGAGTCTTTTTTTTTGTACCAGGGATTAAACTCATGACCTTACACTTGTCAGGCAGGCGCTTGTGCTGCTGAGCTAAATCCCCAGCTATTCTGAGTCTTTTGTATTTCTACAGAAATGTAAGAATCAAAATGTTAATTTTTTTTCAAAATGTTAATTTTTATGAAAAATGATGGCATTTTGATAAGGGATTGTTTTCTGATCTTTATTATTTTTTTCTGTTTGTCTTTGGTTTTATTCTTTCATTCCTAATTTCTTAGGGAAAGATATGAGGATATTTCATAACTTTCTTCTAATAAATGTACTTGGTGTTAAAAAAATCAATTTAAAAATTTATTTGTGGGGCCGGGGATTTAGCTCAGTGGCTTAAGCGCCTGCCTGGCAAGCGCGAGGTCGTGAGTTCGATCCCCGGTACCAAAAAAAAAAAAATTTATTTGTGGTAGTGCATCCCTGTAATGCCAGCACTCAGGGTGCTGAGGCAGGAGAATCGTAGTAAGTTCAAGACCAGCCTGGGCTACACAGTGAGCTCAAGGCCAGCGTGAACTGCATAGTGAGACTCTGTCTCAAAAAGACAAAATAAATAAATAAAAAATAAAAATTCATTTATAGTAAAAGGCACATTGCATTAATTCCTCTTGCTTCCAACACCTATTGTTCTTGGCAATGTGTCTTTTACTGTAATAAGTTTTTTTTTTAATTCAAACATCTTTGCTATAGTTTTAATTAACCCCTGTATATGTTAGCATGAAAGAAAAGCAGATTGGAATCTAAAAAGCTTAAAATTTATAGTCAGAAGCAAGCTGTGCTCATCTAGCTCTGCTGAAAGGGAAAGACGCTCAAGCTGGTGTCTGCAACCATTGCTGTTTTTAGAGCAGGAGTTGTAATTTTTCTTTTTTTACTTTTGTGAAATAATTTCTGCATTTCAATTTTACTTTTACAAAAAAGCAAGGAGAATAGGGAGTGGGGAGGCAGGAACAGTGCTTGGTCACCTCTGGGGGTAGAGAGGGTAGGCAACGAGGATGGGTTCGACTGCATTTCCTGGCCTTTATAGGGAATAGAGATGAGCAAAGGCAACCACACAGGGACCCTCAGGACTTGAGTCGGTAGGGTCAGTGCGTGCAGGGCAGACCAAGGAAACAGGCAGACACACCTCACAGTGGTGCCCACAAGGAGAAAGGCCCATCTGTTTGATTGTCTGGGTTGCCCTCGGTCATAGAGGAGCACCATGTGCTCCAGAGCATGGAGGGGTCCTCAACAAAACACCTGGGGAAACCCCTATACCACAGGGGCCCACTGCTGGGAACAGGGGAGGGGGAGCCAGACACAGCCGGCTGTGGATCAAACGTAAAGTCCATTTTGAAGGCAAGTTGACCTGACTGGAAAGGTGGTCTGAGGAAAAATAGGGGACCTTGGGGATGGAATGGAAATGGGAGTGTCCACTGATAAGCGAGAATGGGAAGAGGCAGTAAGGGCATGAGTGGGGCTAAGGGTAAGGGTGGGGACCCAAGCAGTGGTGGGGGCCGGGGTGGGGATTGAAGTGAGGCCCTTCAATGTCAGTAGGCAGGGGGCTGCCTCTCGGCACTCTGGCCAGGCTGCTCCCCGGCAGGGCCACCTTGGTTCAGTAGGTCCAGCAGGGCCTTCAAGGGCTGCTTCACGCCCCAAGCACTGGCCAAGTGGGCCAGGAGCAGGCGGGAGAGCTGGCTGTGGGTGTGCTCATTCTAGTGCACCCCGTGTGTCTACAGGCCCCCCACAGGGTGATAGAAGTGGAAATCCTGGTCCAACATATTGAAGCCATGGCTGACAGCCTTGATAGAGCTGTCAAAGTTGGCTTCGATGATGAAGCATTCCAGGGAGACCATCCAGGGTCAGCGCGTGTGAAGGAGGGAGCTCGCAGTGATTTTACTGCTCACAGACGCAGCCATGTTCCGCGCCAAGAGGCAAGACTCAGGCAGCACCTGGCCCAGGCGCTCAAACGAGGCCTCCAGGCTGTGCAGATACCTCCTCTGGCAGTCTGTCCATCCTGGAGACAGCCCAGAGGCTGGAATTTGTGATGCCCACGTGTGTGGGGGCTGTGCTCGCCAGCCCGCAGCTCCTTCACGGTGGTCTCCAGGTACTCAGAGTACAGACGGCGAGGAAGTTGAAGTGCTCCAGGCAGTGGTCTGAGCAGAACTGGTGCGCCTCAGGGTAGTGGGTGCTGCTGTGCCTGGAGTCTCCTGGCCTCTGTTCATCAGCGTGTCCTGTTTGAAATTGTTTGAACTGCCTGGAAGTGAGCAGGCAGTCTTTGTGCAGTGAGTACTGGGAGGGACTCACCCCAGGGCAGGCCACAGTGCAAGGAAGATGAGGCCAAGTAGATGGAGGTGTGGCCTGTGCCCCCCCCCCATTCTGCCCTGTCACATGCGGCCAAGTAGATGGAGGTGTGGCCTGTGCCCCCTCCCCCATTCTGCCCTGTGCACATGCCTAGAAGTTACCACCAATCCTGGGTGTAAAATGGGGAGAGACAGCCAGCTAGAAAGGAGCCAGAAGGCTTCCTCCGTTGGGCTGTAGGTTAAGCCTGGGATCTGACCTCTCAAGAGTTATCATATTATGCAAAGATGCCTGTTACCTCAAAGTGTTCCCCAAGTAAGTTCAGACCAGCACTTTAGACCCTTCATCCATCAGCTCCTATCTAGTCTTTTTAGCCTTTGACACTTTACCTCGCCCTAAGTTCTTACAGTTCTTGTTTTCCTTCCCTTTCTTCCTTCCTTCCTTCCTTCCTTCCTTCCTTCCTTCCTTCCTTCCTTCTCCTCTCCCTTCCCCTTTTCCCCTTTCCGTGTGTGTGTGTGTGTGTGTGTGTCTGCGTGTGTCTGTGGTGTACTGAAGAATGAACCCAGGGCCTTCACACTGAACTACGTCTCCAGCAGTTTTTCTTTTTTGAGGCCAGGTCCCACTAATTTGCTTAGGTCAGCCTTGAATTTGAAATCCTTCAGCCAAGTAGCGCCAGACTCTATTTGTGGTTTCTTAACCTTATCAGACTACATATTTGTAAATCCCAAATAGGTAAAGCTGCTTTCAAATCACTAAAAACAAAAGTAAACATCCTAAACCCATGGCTCATGCCAGTAATCTCAGCAATTAGGAGGCTGAGGCATAAAGATTGCCATGAGTTCAAGGCCAGCCTGGACTACAGTAGTGACTCTTAAAAAAAAGAAAAGAAAAAGTGAAAAAGTAAGCTGGGGATTTAGCTCAGCGGCATAAGCACCTGCCTGGCAAGTGCCAGGTCATGAGTTTGATGCCCCCCCCCGTACAAAAAACAAAAGTAAACATCTAATAGAAAAATAGGCACATGGGGCTGGGGATTTAGCTCAGCAGTATTAGCACCTGCCTTGCAAGGGCGTGGTTGTGAGTTCGATCCTCAGTACCGATTAAAAAAAAAAAAAAAGAAAAATAGGCACAGACACAAATAGGCAATTTAAAAATGTGTAAATTCCAGTGGAACTATGAAAGAATCTCACTAGCAGTCAAAGAAATGGAAATTGAAACAAGAATAAGGCACTATTATTTGACTTCAAATGGACAAAATTATTTATCAATATTGATGTAGGGAATTGGGCACTAATATTTGTAGTGAAAATATAAACTGTTCTACCTTTTTGGAGGAAACTTTACAGTGTCTATCAACAGCCTTAAAATATGGCTTATTGTTAACTCTGCAATACACATTTAGAAATTTACATAAAGCAAACTGCTAGACAATTTAAAAATGTATTAGCAAGGATTTATTGCTGTATCATTCATTTTAGTGAAAAGTTGTCGGCCGGGGGTTTAGCTCAGTGGCCTAAGTGCCTGGTTGGCAAACGTGAGGTCACGAGTTTGATCCTCGGCACCAAAAAAAAAAAAAAAAAAAGCTGTCAACATCTCAAATTAGACACAGACATATATGTATTCATATTGCCTGGAGCTCCTAAGTACAGAATCTTGGACTCCACTTCAAATGGCTAAGTCAGAACTTAAAACAGTATGAGCATTAGATTGTTACTTATTTTTCTGACAGGGTCTCCTTCTGTAGTACAGCCTGGTCTTGAACTCACCACGTAGCTCAATTTGGCCTTGAACTCCTGCCTCAGGCTGCCAAGTGCTGGGATTATAGCCCTGGGTACCATGCCCCACATTTGTCTGTGCCCTCGTAATAGAGAAACTGTAGCCAGGTGTGGCGGTGCACTCCTGTAATCCCTGCATTTGGGAAACTGAAGCAGAAGGATCTCCCTGAGTACAAGGTAAGGCTAGGCCACATAGTGAGTTCAAGGCCAGCCTGTACTACATAATGAAACCTTATCTCAAAAAAACAAAACAAAACAAAAAGCTGGGCCTTGTGGTGCACGCCTGTAATCCTAGCACTGGGGAGGCCGAAACAGGAGGATTTGCTGAGTTTGAGGCCAGCCTGGGTTGCACAGTGAGTTCAAGGCCAATTTGAACTACAGTGAGAACCTGTCTGAAACACAAACAAACAAACAGAAAATAGAAATAGAGCACTTCAAAGATATGTAGCAATTTGGGGGGCGGTAACTGGGGATCGAATTTAGGACCTCCCACTTGCCAGGCAGGCACTTAGGCCACTGAGCTAAATTCCCAGCCCCTGCTTTTTCTTTTTAATAAGGCTACGTCAGAGAGAAAAACAGGCCATGCTAAAGGTGTGGATGTTATTTCCTCTGCCTCGATGCCCTTCTTGGCACATCTCACCCCAAATCAAGTGCTTTAGGGATCCCTTGTTGGCCCCGGCCTTCCCCGCCGCCCTCCACCTGTGCAGCCGCGCTATTGGTCCAGCAGCCACAGTCCTGTGTTGAAATTATTCTTCTTACTTCTTCAACTGTTCAAATAGTAGCACAGGAAGAATACCAAGGGAAGTATCCAGGCTGCAATGCAGAAAGGCAGTGCGAGTTGGAGTCTTTGCGGTTTAGTGCATCTGTTTCCTCCACGGGACTGTGGAGCTGAGGACCCGGAGCACAGCGCGCTGGCCTCCCTGCTGAGCTAGCAGAGAGTAGTGGGGAGGGACTCTCAATTCCAGGTGTTTCCAGGTGGGTGCAAGAGGAGACTGATCTGGCTCTAAATCAAAAAATAAATCTGTCAGAAGAAATTAGGGCTGGAGCTCAGTCCTCAGAGTCCCCACTCCTGGCTCCTCAGAGGTCCTCTTTATGCCAACTTTGAACTCGCAGCCTAGTCAGCTGCAGAAGGGAATCTCAGCCCTGTCACTTCAGCCAAAAGGAGACCAGCACCACGCCGCGGTTCTATTTCTCCTGAGTTGCTTTTCCCTCCCAGTCCTCCACACTAACAGATAGGAATGGCTCAAATGGAGGTTTACCAAGTTCGGACATGTATTAAATAAATGATTACTTAGGGCCTGAAGTAAGCTTTAATTGCTGTGGTTGTTTTTTATTTTTTGTTGTGTTTTTGTTTTTGAGACAGGGTCTTGCTATGTAGTTCAGGCTACCCTTGAACTCATTATATAGTCCAGGTGGTCTTGAAATCCTGGCAATCCTCCTGCCTCAGCCTCTCAAGTGCTGGGAATACAGGCATACATCTCCACACGGGGCTGAATGAACTTTAAGTGGGAGGACTCCTCAGTCTTCCCCAAAGACCTTGTGTCCTAGACCTTTGAACATGGCCAGCCCTCTTTTACCTCCTCTTTGGCAAGTTTTCAGGGTAGCCTCTGCAGTTACCCCGTTTATAGAGTCTATACCTACTACCTGTTAGAACACCTTAGCATCACTAAGCACTTCTGATCCTCCCACCCTCCCTTCTGGGAATATGGACTGAACCCAGGGCTTTACACGTGATAGGCAAGTGCTCTACCGAGCCACATCCCCAGGCCTTTATTTAAATGTTAAAAATTTCTTCTCAAGGCTTCTCGTGCTTCTGCTGGGTATACTGGGCCATCCTCTATGCAGCACGGAGAATAAATCGGAGCTTGGAAGTCAAATGATATTTTTGTTGAACATTAGAACTCCATGTATTAGTGGCTGTGTGTGTCTGACTCTAAGCATTTTTATATTTGCATTTCTCTATTTCATAGAGCCAAGGCCTGATCTTTCCAACTGACCTTGCCCACAAGGCAGAGTTCTTTCGTACAAGGATGATAATGGCCAAGCAACCTCTCCCACCAAATCCACCTGAGCAGGGCAGGGCCTAGCTATGAGTTGCTGGATTACTTCCCAAGGGCTGTGGATAAGGCTCAGAGGTATAAGCGCCTGCCTAGCAAGTGCAAAGTCCTGAGTTTGATTCCTGATACCAAAAAAAAAAAAAAAAAAACCTTCCAGGATTTTTTCTTGGCAGCACTTTATCTAAATCTGCACTTTGACTAAAGTCTCTCATGGTACCTGGGAAGAGTATTCCTTTTCAGCAGCTTGGGCTGCAGGCAGCTGTTTGGTATAACTGACCCAGAGGTGAAGGTCAAAGGCACCATTAGTGTATAGAGTCCTTCTTTTCCTTCTTTTTTTAAAATAAAAAATACGGAATGCTTCACAAATTTGCATGTTGTCCTTGCACAGGGGCCATACAAATCCTCTCTGTATCATTCCAATTTTAGTATATGTGCTGCCAAAGCCAGCACTAGGGTCCTTCCTTTCCATTGTTCAGTTCATCCTTCACACTTTATTTTACATATATTCTCATTTCAAGTGACTTTACTTTTTTGTACCTTAATTTCCGCAGCTCTAAATGGGGTAATAATGCCAGCTTCAGACGTTCATTATGTGGGTGAAATGAAAGATCATCATTCACTCACTCAACAAGTAGTGGGTGTAGATAAAGAGCCAGGGCTGTAAGGACAGTGGTGACCAAGAGACTCCCCTTGGAGTAGACGCTCAAAGAACAGACATGACAAGGGGCAGAAGAACAGAACAATAAAAGCAGCACGCAGCGATCCTTGGGACTGGCTTCACTAAAGAAGAGACATTTCAGCCAGGCCCTGGGGAGCAGGACAGTCAGAGATGGGCACTAGGGAGAGGTGCAGGGTGAGATGCCTTAGGTGGACTTCTTGGCTTCTCTCCAAAGTGAGCTGGGAAGCCTTGATAGCTTGAAGACTAGGAGTAACAGGATCTTGGTTCTGATAGGAGTCACCCTGTCTGCTTCCTGGAGGCTACAGGGGGCAAGTGCAGGGCTGACAATTAGGTTGAGAGTTTATCCTGTTCAGGATACAAATGTGGGCTATGCCGAGGCAGCAGAAGTGGAGAGAAATCCCGAGTGCTGGGTATTATTTTGGAAGCAGATTAGAACTATGCTCATGTTAATGTCAAAGCACCAAAAAGCACAACTCATAAAATAAGTTGATAAATTGTATCAAAATTAACAACTCTTGTGCTTCAAAAGACAGTATAAAGAAATGGAAAAGACAAGCTGAGATGAGGCAAATATTTATATATAAAGCCTGTATCTGATAAAGGCTTGTATCCAGAATATAGAAAGAACTCTTGCAACCCAATAATAATAATTCAAACCACAAAATTAAAAGCAGACAAAAGATCAGAATAGACATTTCCCAAACCAGATATATGAATGGCTAATAAGGACATAAAAAGATTGTCAACATCATTAGTCATTAGGGAAATGCAAATTAGACCACAATAAGATACTACTTCACACCCACTAGAATGGATACAATAAAAAAGACAGACAATCTGGCAAGGGCATGGAGAAATGCAAATCCTCATATATTGCTGATGGGGATGTAAAATGGTACAGCCACTTTACAAAACAGTCTCGGCAGTTTCTTAAAAAGATAAATATAAACTTACTATACAACCCAGCAATTATTCTACGCCCAGTTATCTACTCATGAGAAATGGAAACATATATCTACACAAAGGCTTGCATGTAAATGTGCATAGCA
>PVJX010040095.1:0-15407 GCA_004027295.1 Dolichotis patagonum | reverse complement strand
TGAGGAATGGATAAAAAAGTTGTGGCATTTTTATACAATGGAGTACTACTCAGCTATAAAGAATGATCACATTGAGATATTTATAAATAAATGGACACGACTTGAGACCATTCTCTTAAGTGAAATAAACCAAACTCACAAGGGTAAATACCATATAATCTCCCTAATATGAGATTTGATAAGAGTATATAAGACTTTACGGTAAGCATGAGGCCCCATCTCATAGCTTCGAAGTCCTTCAAAGTTTTCAATCATCAGTTGGAATGGTGTTATCCTGTTTCGTTTGACTATATCATACGTGATGATATGAACAGCTGTCATAAAGAAAACATTATGACAGCTATTGCTGATTTAATATTATCCTTCTTAGAAGTGCTACCATTCTTTTTTTGTTCTACTACCGTTGGTTCTATCTACCACATTGTGTCTTATTGGAATTTGAATATGTGTGATAGTTCAAACAAATTTTTTTCTTTTGTATCAAAAAATGAGATATTATAGTACCCATTGATCATTTTCTGTTATTCAGTTCAGAAAGCCCTGTAATTCTTTCACTCTGTGCATGGCTTTATACTATTGTGTTATGTTTGATATTATTGTATTTGAAACTATGCTCAACTATAGCAGAGTAAGAGATACGGTGTTAGATACTGTTGATGTCCAGTTGACTTAATGTAAAGTACTGTGTTGCCTATGTTGTCCTGTTCTGATCTGCTCTGTACTGCCCCTTTTGTTTTATTCTCTTTCAAATAAAAAAAAAGAAGTCTAGAACAAAGGTTGTTCCAGCCTGCTGCTGTTATATCCCATCTCCCCTCACCAAAAGCCAAAACAAAACAAAGCGTGAACAAATGAGCTGATGCATCTGAGGTTGAGACCAGATCAGTGTCCCAGCTTGGTGCTCTCAGCTAACGTAGAAGACATCCGAGGCAAACTTGAAGAAGAACAGCACCCGAAGCAGAGATCCTGCCAAGTTAAATACAATGGTTCTGATGGAATGTGAGGTGCCATAATGCCATTTTGGGGAATTTTTACAAAATTACAAGGAAGGAGAATGGTATATGCTAATATCATAACTAGATAGTTGTAGCTCAGAGCCAAATGTTCAGGGTTAAATTCAACACCATTAGAATGTGTTTATGTTTGTACTGTCTGCAAAGTGTCAAATAAATCCAGAATTCAACCAAGTAAGAAAGAGAGTTAGCTAGTTCAGGTAGTTGCCACTTCTTCATACTCCACTATAGGATTTGAATGAAGCTTCTAAACTTGCATCCCTGTGAAGGGTGCAGGCTGGACCCTCCTCTTGCTATTGCAAGTCCAGCCTACCTTCTGACCCTGGCTTCTATGAACCTTACCTTACCACCTTACCAGAGGTCTCTGCCATGTTGGGCTCATGAGTTGCCAACCTGGTAACACTGAGACCCTTGAGGTAGGGAGTAAATTTGTTCCCTTGTTAAGTAAATGATTTGCCAAGAGGAAATATTTAGAATTAAATATGGATATGATTCAATAAACCAAATCCGTAATATTGATACTTTCATGTTGTTTAGGAAAAATCTTGCAGATATTCCTCATTTGAATGATTTAAGTAGCTTTTGATTCCAATTTAAGGTGTGAAATTGATTTTAGGTTTGTAATTGTAGTTAGCAGATCTAAGAAAATTTGACTTCATTCATTAACAATAATAGAACATATTCACTATATTTATAATTCCGTTAGATTTAGTAGAGGTATTTAAGTATATGAGAATACTGGATATGGTGCCCAGTACCTATAATCCCAGCTACTTGGGAGAGTGAGCAGAAGGATACCCAAATTCAAGGCCATCCTGGGCAATACAGCAATACCCCATCACAAAAAAATAAGACTAAAAAATAAATAAGAGTATCTGGGCTTAATTGGTTATAAATCTGCCACATCATTTACTTGAAATGCTACAACAAAAAAATCAAACATTTATACAACGTATTTGAAATGTGAAGAGATTTTTAATAAACAAACTTGGAAATAAGACTGGAAATTAAGGATATGTAGCTTATTCAATTTGAATCAACCAATTTTATCAAAGACTCTCTTTCCAAAGTAGATTAGTTTTATTTTATTTAAATGTACCACCATCATGAAAAAAATAATAAAATACATGCCTCTGGTCTGTCTGAATCCATTTTGTGCTGCTGCATCAGAATACCATGAATTGTATAACATATTTTTTTTGTTTATATAATATATAAATGAAAGAGGTATATTTGGCTGAAAGTACTAGAGGCCCAGGGGCCATCTCTGGTGAGTGTCTCTTTGCTGTGTCATCATATAATTGATGCTATCACATGGGCAAGAGAGTAGGAGATGGAACTCCTGGCCTCAATCCCTGTTATAATCGACAGGGATGCATTCATGAGGGTGGTGGGTTCATGATCTAAATACTTCCCATTCAGCCCCGCCTCCCAGCACTGTTGCATTGGGAATTAAATTTCCAACACATGCTTCCAGGGGTGCATATTCAAACCATAGGAAGACGCAAATACTTTTGGTGGAATAAACTTTTGGTAATAAACAAGAAAACCTCAACTGTAGTGGCCTAAACAAATATGGGATAATTTTTCCCTCATGACGAGTTGGAGGTAGATATTTAAACCGAAGTCTATCAGTCCAGTGAAATCAGAGCCAAAGCCTCAATGGTTATCTTAGCCTCTTTCATAACCACAAGATACTGCTATGACTTCACCCATACAGCCAAGACAATGCTGGTAATGTAATGGTGGATCAAAAGGATTAAGTAAATGTTGAATATATGCAGAGATGGTCTTTCTGTGTAGGTATTTTCTATGTATCTATCAGTATATTTATTTACCTTGTCAAAATTTTAGAATGGAAGCACTAAAAGAGATTTGGGAATCTATATAAGAACAAGTTTTCTAAATGATTTTGTTGACCAGGTGAGTATGGTGAATAAAATAACCATTCTTTCTCAGGCATGTCAGTTCCACAACTATTAATACTTCCATCTTCCAGGAAGTTATATATAGATCTGTACCACCAGCCCTAACCCTTACCCTTACCCTGCTTTGAATCTCTCTCCCAGTAGATATGTTTCAGGCATCTCAAATTTCCATGCTCACAGTAGTGCTTCTGAGTCCTCATCTCTTACTTAGGCCTTCAGCTCATGGTCCTTAGATTCAGACCAAGTCTTGAAATCATCTTATGTTTCTATAAATCTCTCATGCCCCAGATCCAACTCCATAAGCAAGTGTTACTATCTCCAAGCATTGCCCATGGGAAGGGCTTACACTGCCTGCACCTCCCATATTGCCATAATTGGGGACCAAGTGTTCAACAACACATTGGACTTTGGGGACAAACCAGATCCAAATTATTGCACCTTCTCCACCAAAACCCCAATCACTCATCAATTCAGACTTTTATTCCCTTCAGCACATTTATTATTCATAACTTTTAAATTTTTTACAAGGCAACATTTAAAACACATGCATAAAATCTATAGCATACAATGACGAATAACTGGGTAACCACAACTTAAAGGAGAGATCAAAACATGATCAACGCAGTTGATGTCCTTTTTTACTGCTCCCCAATTTCATCCTCTTCCCACCCTACACTAGAGAAAGATGTTAACTTGAATTTTGGGGTTATCATCCCCATGCATTCAAAAACACTTTGCCACTAAATAATATCTAATATTAGTTGGCATGTTTTAATTTTACATAGATAGCATCGTACCTTTGCTTATTTTTCTGCAAATGCTCCCTGTTTGTGAGATGGTCCTCATAAATACTGGCAACTCCATTCCTTCCCGCTGCTGTCCACTGTTGTAGGAACAGGTTGCACATTATTCATGCTCTTCTGGCATTTAAACTCTTTCTCATTCTTTCTTCTTGCGCAAATGTTTCCATATTTCTTTAGGGTACATAACAAGGAGTAGTGTTGCTGGGTCAAAAGACATTCGTATTTCAACTTTTTCAGATATTGCCTAACTGTTCTGTAAACAGGTTTTTCCTCTCTGATTTTTAAAGATTCATTTCTTGAGCATCTCTCAAAGCCAGGTAGTAAAGTCTACTATGGCTCAGATAGTGTTTGAGTGTTCCCCAAAAGTCTGTGTGTTGGGAGCCTGGACCCCGAGTGTTGGGGTTGGGAAGTAATGGAACTTTCTGGAGGTGCAGTCTAGTGTCCTTAGATGGTGGAGGTCATACCCTGAAAAGTAATTAAGGTAGCTCTCAGGCATCCTCACCATTGGAAGTTCTCTAGAGAGGATTGTTAAGGGAGCAAGCTTAGTTCCTCAGTGTCTCTCCCCTTTCTGGTTCAGTGCATGACAACTGGCTTCTACATCCAGCCCCCTACCAGAGACCAAACCAATGGGGCCAGCTGATCTCACATTTTGAATCTTCAGAACAGTGAGCTAAATTTCTTTTCTTCATAAGTAGTCTGCCACATGTACTTATTTCATTATAGCAATGAAAAATGGACTAATACAAATTATAAGACATGTTATCAATCATGCTTTTTGTCATGTCCCTGCCACCTAAAACAGTGGCAGCTACATGAACATTTGTTGAGCAGCTGAACAAATGAAGATTGAAGAGTGCCATAATGTGGGTCACACAATGATCTTAGAGACCCAGTAAGATTTGATTCATGGCTGATGACTCCATAAAACTTGCTTAAGAGGAAGCAGTTATTGTCAAAACAATCCACTAGGTAATGGTTCCAAAGGTCCTGTCCCCAGAAAGAAAGTCAAACCCAAGATCACACCCTTCCCACAGTGTGTATAACCTGGTGTGTGCCAAACACTTGCTCCCAGTAATGAGTGGGATTGCAGTTCTGGAAGATTCCTCAGCAAGTGGGGACCTGAATCCAGAGTAGAGGAACAGAGCTGCTGGGGCTATTGGACAACAATGATAGGAGGATCCTGTCACAGAAGAAAAGCAGAAGACATGGGCCACACCTCTAACCCAGTAAGGTTTTTCCTGAGTAAAGCCTGAGATCACAAGGATTTTTAATTTAAAAGGCAAAGAAGGAAGCACAAAGAGGCCTCGCAGCTCCTCGCACATCCTTGTGATGGCAGCCTACAGACTGCTTTGAGCCAGAACAATAAGCCCTAGAGAAACAGCTAAGGCGTATGCCCAGTCTTGGACATTGTCCACCTGAGGGGTGTGTGTGTGTGTGTGTGTGTGCGTGTGTCTTTATCGTGGCCTCTTTTTCTAGTTGTTTGCATTTGTTTTCATTCCACATTATCTTGGATCCAGCCTGGAATGTATAAATCACTTAGGAGGCAAACAGCAGGGCCACCAAAGATGAAAAATAAAACCCTCAAAGTGGGGCCAAGGAGGGGTAATTGGAGCAAGGGGAGTGGGAAAGAATGGGTGGAGCAGGACAGAGAGAAACTGGGGACATGAGCTCACACGACCTGTGATAGTGCCTCCTCATCCCCTGAGGACCCTCTTGGCAAGGTGGGACACATGGAGAGGGACAGAGACAGAGACAGGGCACATTCACAGAGTGTGAAAGAGAACAAGCCCAGGAAACCATCATCAGGGAGTTTGACCATCAAACCCCAGGAGTCTGCTTAATTAAATTTCACCATTTGTTATTCTTGGATCCCCTGCTTGCTTCCCTGCACAGCCCCAGAGCACTCTCTCATGTCCATTTCCCAGCTTTGTGGTCCTATGCTTTAAGGCCCAACTTTATGCCTCATTGTTGAGAAAGTCTCCATCAGACTTCACTGGGGAAAGACCAAAGCTGGACTTACCCTTCTCCTTTGGGCATCCTGGTGACATTTCTTGGTGCATTAGCCATCTCCGCCCTGGGCCAGGGTTTCTACTTGACTTTCAGATCTTAGAGAGCAGGGGCCAAGACCACTCAGTTGTGCCCTCAGGCCTCTAGTTTAGGGCCTGGCACATGGTAGGTCCTCAGTCAGAATGGGATGAACATTTCAGAGTCCCTGCAGTTTGAAGAGTATCACTGGATGGCTCAAAGATGTCACAGAAAGCTTTTCTGCACTTTTGATGTGCAACTCTTGGAAAGAGGTGCACAAGTGTCTGATATGGTAGCTAAATAAACCAACTGCAACGCAACCCACAAATTATGGGGAGCAGGGAATATGTATGTAGAGGCGGGTGATGGGAAGGGGTTGAACTAAGTGCAACCTCTCTACTCTTTGGCACTCTGGATTTATAATTTAACTTCTGGTCACAAACTTGGAGAACTGGGCTGACTAACCATTATGTTTCTGTAAATGGTTGGACTGAAAAAGGAAGTGAAAGGCTATCTCTAAACTCATAATCTACTCTTAGAAGGGATGTAAACTCCCATGTTGTTAGTCTAAGAGAAGCATTACAGGATATAATCAGAGAGCACCCTGCCCCATTGATAGACATCATTCTAAGTATTTGCAGAAGAGGAATTTAAACCAGGAAATTGGCTACACAAGTGATGGGAATGCTGGAAAACTGAAGGGGACAGAGAGGTTGTGGGTGATCGGCTCTTCCCCTCCTTCCCCACAGTTCTACAGGGACAGGGAGGCGGCAGCTGGGACCACTTGGAGAAATCTCAAACCTTAGATGGCCTGCAGTAGGGACAGGTGCCAGGCCAGTACAGCCAAAGCCAGGGAGGCCACCTGGGACAGTGAGAGGAAGAAAGAGGAGAATTTCCTCCCCTCCTCTCACAAATGCTTTCCATTAGCTGAACCAACTTTCTTGTTCTTCCTTCCCCCTGATTTCCTAATTTTTGTTTTAAGACAAAAAAATTTTATGAGAAAGGAAAAGTTTAAACTTACTAGCATTACTTTTTAAAAAAGCACATGCAAAAGTAAGTATGAAGTCCTTGATTTTCTGTGACAGGTAGAAACTGTCATTTTTTAAAACATAGGTTCTCACTATGTAGCCCAGGCTGGCCTCAAACTTGTGGTTATCCCCCTGCTTCAGCCTCTCAAGTGCTGGTATTGCAGACATATGCCTCTGTGCCTATCACCTTTTCTTCCCCAGCTCCAAATTGTCCAGGTGGCAGGTGCAGACCCTGGAGCTGGGCAACCTGGCTGTATCCTACTCATGTGATCCTGGAAGAGTATTTCAACAACTCCTTCAAGTTTTTCCTCTGTGGAAAAGAGAAAAACACATTAGTGGGTCCCACCATGTAGGATTAGGGTAAGGTTAATACATTCTAGTGCCTGAGAAAAGCCATGCAAACAACATAAGATCCAGGCCTGAGAAGTTGCTGACAAGGTGCTAAGCTACTCACCTGTTTTCAGACAAAGCCTGATGGAAAACTGCTCCAGCAATCCTGCCCCTGTGGCAATATTTGGACTTAGAGATCAAATATCACCCATTCTCAGCCTTTGACTAAACACACACTATTTC
Organism: Dolichotis patagonum; assembly: GCA_004027295.1. Lineage (NCBI taxonomy): Eukaryota > Metazoa > Chordata > Mammalia > Rodentia > Caviidae > Dolichotis > Dolichotis patagonum. Next base: position 8,040 of record PVJX010040095.1, on the reverse strand, counting down.
TACTAGTGGGAGTCAAGTGTCATCGTGGCATCCTGCCAAATGTCATATGGCTAGAGTTTAATTAGACTAGAAGCAGGAAATTGGAAAGATAAAATAAGGTCTTTTGTTTCAAAATGGCATTTCAACACTTGCCAACCTTAGATGCTGTCCTGGAACAAAACAGGGTTCCGATGTTGCAATTGCAAGGTTAGGGTCCTGCCATCCACCCACAATGTGGCCTCCCAGCACCAGGTCAGAGCACAGGTGAATCAGACAGCACCTGCCTGGAGGTGGATGCTGGTACCTATTAGGTTGGCAGGTGGGGCCAGTTTCTCCAAACCATGTGCCCTTGTAAAGTGGTTTCTCAGTGAGCTATCCTCTAGTTCTTCAATGGCCTTCCTATTGTGCTTTCAAAGTTACATTATATATTTTTATATTGCATACACATTTTATATATTATATATGAATACAAGTATAATATGAGTTTCATATTAGCACTGTAAACTAATATTAATTTCTGAATGTGTAAAAAGTGGGTTAGTGATTCCACAGGGTATATGTCCTTAGACTCAATCATTAAGAACTCAACAAACAGAACTATGTCAAATACACAAGATATCCTCCCTAAGAGATTAAAGAATTCAGTTTATAAAACTGAAATGGTGTCTTTGGAACTCTTGTCACAATTCTTTTGTGTACCTGAAGCTAGTGGACTTCTGATTTTCAATTTGGTGTTTAAATATAATTAAATTAACACTTCCGCAATTCTCTTAATTAAGGACTAAAGGAACAAGTGATTTAACTTGTGCCAGTTCTCATCTATGTGTGATTTTTTTTCCATGTTGAAAGCAGATCTCAGTTTCCTAGCTTAGAGGCAGAAACTCAACCAGACCCAGCAAGAACTCTGGCAGTGACCTGTAAAGGGAAAATTGTGGGGGAAAAGCCGAAGAGAAAATAGAACTTCAAAAAGGCAGGATGGCCACTAATTAAAACTAATACAGAGCATGAAAAGCTCATAGACAGTAGCTTTAATTCTTTAAGACTTCTTCATATCCAAAGATTTATTTTAATAATTTATTTTAACGGCCAAGTCCATACTTGATGCATTTTGAGTATGTATTACATGCACAAATCCTTCTCATTTATCTTTAATGTCTAATTTCAATAAAGATTTAAGGTTTGACAGGATTGAAAGTTTTTGAATAACAAAACCATTACAGATAGGAGAGTTAGGCAATTAGGAAGGTGGCATGTATGAGGTATTTTCCCTTCTTCTAGCTACTGGGTGCAAATATACACAACTTAATTCAACATGATAACGATACATTAAATTGTCTAAACAGAAGATCTCTTGAAAATGGGCTGAGAGTGGAAAGGCTTTTAAAAGGTGTACTTCAGTGTTTGCTCTTTGTCACATAAAACTGTAGCCTCAGATTGTTAGAGACTAGGCCATGTAAGGGTTAAGTAGCTAACCACAAGGGGAACTCTGACTGTGTTGGAAAAGCTCATATTTACAGTGCTACACAAGTCAAGATGACACCACAGTTAATACAGCGAGAACCAACGCTGCTGACTCTCCCTATTTCAGAGCAACAAGGCTGCTAACCACAGAAATCTGATAGTTCTAAGTGGCAAAATTTACTGTTTGGAGAAGCCTTTCTACGAACTTCCTAAGGTACTGCTCCATTCCCACCTTGCCTCAGGATCTCCTTCCTTTGTTTGAAAATCAAATAAATACAGGCTGTCCAGTGGAGTTCTTTGTCTTTATTCCCAAAGAATTTTTACTCCTGAGAGAGTTCTGCCCTTCCTGGAGCCTCCAAAATCATACTACTTGTCTCTTTAATTAAGCTGTTTGCCATATACTCTTTAGGAGGTTGTGGGCCTGATAAATCCATGATACAAGACAATTTTAACACGCCAAGTGGCATTTCAAAAGCTATAGATCACAGCCATAGCATACCATAGCAAAAACTATAGATCACAGCCAGTGAGATAAATGGCTCACTTCAAAATGACAAAAAAAATTGTTTGTAAAAATATGTATTTATTTATTTTTTACTTTAAAGAGGATAAACAAAATAAAACCAATCAAAACAAACCAGTGGAAAAGATACAGGACTTCAAATGATTGTGAAATCCATGATAGTTACCATAATGCCTTTTGATGTCTTCAAAATAGCTGCAGATAACTTCAGATACAGTAAAATCAAGCAGAACGCAATAGAATAGAAACCATAAAAACAAAACAATGAATGTAATAAAAGACCTCAAAAAAAGACCTCAAAACAAGCCTACAGTAAATTCAAAATTGCTACCATAATATATCTTGCTATCTTTGAAATAGCTACTCCTGCCATCAGATTTAACGTAAACAAACAAAACAAAAGAGAATAAAATGCAACCCAACAAAACAATGGAAAAAATATAGGACTTCCAAAATAAGACCATAGGGAATCAACAATGGCTATATTGAGTTATTAAATGACTCCAAGTCTTACATACAAACAGGTTCGATTGAAATTTCACCTTTCCTTCTATATACCAAATTTCTATGATTGATCATATAAAGTAAACTGGAATATGTGATAGTTAAAAACGATCTACTTTTATCAATATTAGTTTACTCCCTCACTGATTTTTTTTTTCTACAGTAACTTACAGATAATGTTTACTGCTGCTCATTTGGAATTATTAATTAATAAAATGAAGACTTGTGGTGAAGGTTCTTAATCATACCTGACAATTAGGAAGCAAATACTGGTAAAAACAATTAGGTCAACATGCACAAGGGTCTTTTGATTATAGAAAAGTCAGATATCTCACAATGGATGCTGGCAGTCACTCTGATAGTCAAAAGCCCTAGTTTCAGAAATCTGAAGAAAACCTTTGGAACTCTTCCTCTTTGATAACATCAGCCATGCCTTTCTCTACTGTTCATTTAAGAATCAAATAAGCGCATCTATATCGTGACCCCAGAAAGTACCTTTTATATATTATGTTATTATCACAGTCTGAACAGAAATATTGGAGACTGAATACAAGATACAAAATATTCTAACTCCAAGAAAAAAATTCCCAAGTATGTTCCTATAAAATTGAATTAGTATCATCACTGAATATCACAAAAGACAAGTGGATTAAATAGCCACTTTAAAATGGAATCCAAATAATTCAATCATCTCTGAAAACTAAACACAGCATTTTCCAGTGAGCTGTAGCCTCAAATCACAATACATCTGCTCAATGGATTTGGGAGAAAATATAAGCAATTATATAAAATGTATTTTAAATACTCAACAAGTACCATTATAATACATTAACTAATAATCTATAAAATGGAGTGGTTTTCAAAATTGGTCTGTGTAGTCTACTATAAATGACTTAACTACTGGACACAAACTGTTAAGTAAATTGCTCTAAATAAAAATTACTGAACTTTAAAAAAGTCAGAAGCTATCAGTATATAGCTTACTTGGTAATAAGATTACTAGGCCCTAGGTTCCATTTCTAGCACTACAAATAAAACAAAATGCATTAGAAGGCTGAATTTAATCATCTAATAAAACATGGAAATAGAAAAATATGAACATCCTCACAATGGCTTTGATTTCCAAGATGGTGGCAGCAATTTATTCATGGCATTATCAAGATGAAAATAAGATGTGTGCAGAGTTTCTATCAAACACAAAAATGACACAATTAATGGATGCTTAGATTTGTGAAAGTCTTCTCGCCCATATTCTCCAATCCAGGGTGAATTTCTTTTAACCTGTGAGCCTTAAATAGGTATCACAAAACCCATCCTAAAGCTGTCTACTCTAGTTTACAGACAATTCTAAAAAACATACATTTAATTTCCCAGTATATAGTGAATTGAAATAGGAAAGTTAAGGGGTAGAAAGCAAAAGCAAATGTAAGGAATGATAGGAACAAAAATGTGAATGTGGCAGTTTGCTAGGTGGACACTAACCAGACAGAGGCAAAAGCCAGGGTAGACTAACAGGGATCAGGGAGAGGTCATTTTTCAGAGTACAGTTACTTGTATTTAAGATTGTTGCTGGATTAGAACACACATACTTCTAGTAGACTTCTAAAACAGTGGGAGACAAAGAGGATATAGCCAAAAAAAAAAAAGGGGTGGAGGTAGGCAGGGGATTCGGAAGAGGCATGAAATACTCAAAAAGAAATCTCTCCTGATCTCATAACTTAGAAACAACAGTTTCCAACCCTGTGTTTGCGTTCCTATTAGTTGCCATGACCTGCGATCAATTTTCATAACTAACATATTATCATTAGTTCATTTCCTAATGGGCTGGCCTGGCTCTTTAAATAAAAACTAATGTTGGGAGCTAATGAGAGACATGAGCAAGGATGGTCCCTGCCTCAACAGTTCCCACATCTCAACATGCCCACACAAGCAGACTGGGCTTTGGAAATATAGTTCCGGTAACTGGAAAAATGTGGGTAAGTGTAGGGGGCACAACACACAACGAATTCAGCTCTTGGAATTAATTAATATTTACATTTTGTAATTTTGCCTCTCCTCTTTTTTTCTTTATACACACAGAAAAAGAGAAGAAGAGGAGGAGGAGGAGGAGGAAGAGGAAGAAGAGGAAGAGGAAGAGGAAGAAGAGAAAGAGGAGGAGGAGGAGGAGGGGGAGAAAGAGGAGGAGGAGGAGGAGGAGGAAGCATTTCAAATGTGCCAAACCGCATTAGTTGCTTCTCAGTCTTAATTCTTTCCTTCCCTGAGGCAACTGCCTCTCTGTCAGGCACTATTTGGATGAAAGGTATCAATCATCAGGAGAAATCTTTGGCTGTAGCTAAGAAAATGTTCCCTCTCAATAGGATAATTTTGCAAATAGTATTTCCTGTGTTTTCGTAGGTGACAGTCATGATTTCATAAAAAGGGTTCCTGCTCTAGATCAGAATTGAATCCGGTTTGGATTTTGACTCTGGCAATTATTAGCCATGTGAACCTGGATGATTTACTTAAATTCCTGAACCTGTTTTGTCATCTTTGTAATGCGAATACAAACTGTACTTAGTAAAGTTTTTCAAGATGGAATAATTTATGCAAAATGCTTAGCATCCATTGTGACATAAAAGCCTGAAAATACAAAGTTTCTTTAGTTATGTTGTTTTGTTTTTATTTTTGCTACTGGGGATTAAACCTAAGGCTTCTGGCCTGAGCTACATCCCCTTTTTAATTTTTTCTTTCTTTCTTTCTTTCTTTCTTTCTTTTTTTTTTTTTTTTTTTTTTTTTTTTTTTTTTTTTTTTTTTTTTTTTTTTTTTTTTTTTTTTTTTTTTTTTTTTTTTTTTTTTTTTTTTTTTTGTGAAATAGTCTTCTTAAGTCATTAAGTTGCCCAAGCTGGGCTCAAACTTGTGATCCTCCCGCCTCATTCTCACAAGAACTTGGAAGACGAAAGAGAGTGTATTATGAACTGAATCCTTAACTGTGAAGACAGTATCAATGACTTATTTAACATAGCTGAACAATGGGATTATCATCAAGAAACTAGCAGGTCACATCTTCTGTGTTACAAAAGAGGTCTTAGCAACAAAGCTCTTTGCTGGCATTTGAGAGATTGTTGAGTTCAGTGTTCACTGAACAACTAGTATTTACCAGTGACAGTGAGATTTCATGTAATGGAGTAGTAGTGAACAGATTAGCTGTCATCACAGAGTGTGAGAAGAAATACTGTCACAGACAGGAGGATTTTTATATAGTTCCTAATAAAGAGTTGTGCAATGATCAATTAAAAAGACCTTGCTATTTTGTGGTTGACATATGCTTGAGGCAGATGGTGGGTTGAGCCCAAAGAGTTTAACTAAATGGAATGACAAACCAGCATTTCAAAAATGGTACTTAATAGAGAAAAAGAAAAAGTCCCATAAGGTCCAAAAACAAACTGCCTGGAACAGAGGGTAACCACAGGTCATTTCAAAAGGTCTTGGTGATTTTTTAGCTGATTAATGCAAGCACAGTTTGCACTAATAAATACATAGTTGCTAATGTCATGCAGTCTTAGGCTGTTTTATTAAAAGAAACACAGTATTCTGAAACACAGATACACACTGTTCTCATTGTATTCTCCACTGGCCAGATCACATTTTTCTGGAATTGAGGAGTACCCATTTAGAATATAATGACATATTTTAGTATTTAGAGGAACCCATCAGAGATGGCGAACTATAAATTTGTAGAAAAGGGAGACATTTGAAGATAGCTTAAAGGGCAGTACTGAAGAGAAGGAAGCAGAGCATAATTTTAAGATTTGCCAGGTGGCCTCGAATTTTTCAGAAAGTTGTAAGATGACAGGCTTTAAATGTATAAAATGCCTTCCTAGAAATTACAAGCATAATGGTTAAGGTTTGTGAATAAGTGTTCCCCGTCTATAAATAAACTAAACTCAACAATCAACTGTTGAGTAAATTGAGAGAAGAATGTTCCTGCCCTAATGGAGGGAATCTCTGAGAACTCCAAGACTGTGATTCTATACACACCTGTGTAGCCGAATAGATATGTCAAATAGATGTGTGAACAGTCATGCAGTTATTTTCTCTGAGCCTGGTAAGATAGAAGTATGTAGTCAACTTTAATACATGAAGATCTTTTTTTATCCCCAAAGATCATCCATTTATTCCTCAGCATATGTTTCATTGAAATCATGCTTATATAAAACTTGCAAATGATTGTTCATAACAGCATTATTCCAAATAGTCCAAAAAGGAGACACAATGCAAATGTCTGTCCACTGATGTGTATATACAAATGAGGTGTGACATAGCCATAAAATAGAACCTCATTCAACCTTAAGAAGGAATAAAGAACCATAACAAGAGATGGATGAATTTGAAAATGTTACATTAAATGAGAGAAGTCAGACACTAAAAGCCATTCATTCATTGTATGATTCCACCTACGTAAAGTGTCCAGAATAAGTAAATCTCTAGACGTAGAAAATCGATTTGGGGTTGCTGGGGTTGCTGGGGATCAGGAACAGGAATGGGTGAATAAGGGGTGACTGCTACAGATACAAGGTTTCTTTTGGGAGTAATTAAAATCCTCTAATATTAGTTTGAGATAAAAGCTACACACCTTTGTGAATATACTAAAAATCTCTTAACTATGCAGTTTAAAATGGGGAATTTTGTATTATGTGAATTGTGTGTCATGAATATTCAAGTTTCAAAGGTAGAGCATTGTAAAAAGTTATAATATATTTTAGTTTCTCAAACTTTTCCCAAGGGATTTTGGCTTACCGTGCTTCCTTTATAACTCAGCTATTTTATCGTTCCTACATTTGTACTTTCGTATATGTCAGTGATAACAAACCTTTTAGAGACAAGTGTTCAAAACCCACTCATTCATCTCAAAGTGCTGACACTACAATTAAACTTGAATACCAAGGTTTTGATTTAGAAACAACATTGCACACATTAACAATTTTTGTTCTAAAAAAAAAAAAGTAACATACATGTCATCAGTTTGCCACTACTGGTATACATCTACAAGAAAGGAGTATTTATTTCAAACAACTTGTGAATTAAATGATATTTCTTTCCTGGAGACTTTTTCCACCTTTTTCTTCCCTGAATTTCTTCTGACTCTTTGAACATGGTCGGCTTTGAGTTCATTTCTTTCCCTAGTTGAGGATGCAGGTATCTGAGCAGAGGACTACACAGAACTGGAGACATAAGAGAGCTGTGGACAACAAACTCACTCAACCAGCTTATGTTTGATAAAGGGGCCAAACATGCTCACTGGAAGAATGACAGTCTCTTTAACAAATGGTGCTGGAAAAACTGGCTATCCATATGCAGAAGATTAAAACTAGACCCATGCCTATCACCATGTACCAAACTAAAATCTAAATGGATCAAAGATCTAAATATTAAAACAGAAACACTAAATCTGCTGGAAGACAAAGTGGGTAAAAATCTCAAAGATATAGGGGTAGGAAGAGAATTCATGAACAAGAATCAAACTACACGGGAAATACTTCCCAGAATCAATAACTGGGACCACATCTTATTAAAGAGTTTCTGCACGTCAAAAG
>PVJX010040094.1:0-15348 GCA_004027295.1 Dolichotis patagonum | reverse complement strand
TGCTTCCAGAGCCACTTTTGAGAGTAACAGGAATGGTGGGATGAGCATGTCCAAAGCAAGGGAGAATATTTTAAGAAGAATTCATAACCATGTCTTTTACGATAATACTTACTTTTGTTTTAAATGTAAACATTCACAGTATTTTTTTTATTGCACTGTGTAGATTTCCTTTCTTTGTTCATTATTCATTCTCAGGTATTTAGCTTTTGTAACAGAAGAACTAAATCTATAATTATATTTTACTAAGAGAATGCTGAATTATTGTGCAAATATTTAAAAATTTGACTATTTTCTAATAATTTGGGGTATTAATATACAAATTAATGAAAGAGCCTTAGAAAAATGAAAACCTTGTAAATACAAAGGAGAAAACTCAATCTTCAAATACAACTCCATGATTTCATTATTTAAGGAATACTTTCCTTTACAGTATGCATACACTTTTTCTTCTAATCATTTCCAGGGTGAAATTTGAAGAAAGATTTTATGTACTATTTCCATTCTTCTTTCCAACCAGTCTTCACATGTATACCCAAAACAGGATAAATGATAATGATATATAAAGTTTCAAGAAAATAGTTTTCTCTTGTAGTTTCTTTGAGAAATAGCACTAATGTCTTATTTACATTTACAGGAGGATGAGTTGGCTAATTGGATGTGTTATAGAGTCAAGCTGATTTAAAGTTTTAGATCATGTAACAAAAGTAATTTTCAAACAATAAAAATGACAGTCAACTTCTATTTATGATACCACATGGTAGCAATTTTAGACAAATTATTCATGATATATGTAGTGTATTGTTACTATAATAACAATGACTAAAACTTTATGAATAAGAAATGTTTGTATTATAATTTATGATAGTTATGTTTTCACTACTTCATTTAAAAATACTTATCGAGCACTTTTCATATATCTAGCCTTCTAGTTGAAGATACAGTGGTGAGGGAGACACAAGAATACAGTGCTAAACAAAAAGGAGGTGATTTCTTATTTCACAGAGTTAAGACTCTAGAGGAGGGTTTGTGTTGCTCAGAACATGTTAATCAATATACAGGCATAACTGTGGCAAGCTGGAAGTGAGTAATTGTGTTGGAAGAAAGTGAATCTATTAAAATGTTTCACTGGTAATTCATAAGGGATCCCTTTGTTGAGAAAGTACTGTTTTAACTAAGAAGAGTGAAATAGGAATTAACTATGCAAAACGAATGCTAAGAGGTAACTATATTTCCTATACTGAAAAGAGTATTCATAAAGAATTCACATAAAGAAGAAACATGATGCATAAACCAAGATAGCCATCTTGCTGGAAAATTAGGGCTAGGCATACAGCAACATGGAACATGGGAACATGCATAGATAGATAGATAGATAGATAGATAGATTTTAAAGAGAAAAACAATAAAAACAATGAACCAAAATCTTAAAATGTGATAATTGGAGAGTAATAATGGTTAATACATTGCATATTATCTTCAAACTAGTTGCTCAGAATATAGGCATGAAAAATTGATCAAACAATATAAGCACAAACCTTTCTTTCTAATAAACTAAGAGAAATCTAATTTCTAACCAGTATTGTTGGTTTAACATATATATTCCAATATCTATATCTATATATATTTGCTATAAAATTAGCAAATCTTTTTTATCCACTCTTGGTTGATGGACATTTGGGTTGTTTCCAAGTTTTAACTATTACAAATTGTTCTGCTATAATCATGGGTGTGCATATGTCGCTATGGTATATTTTTAATTCTTCTGGGAAGATATCCAGAAGGGGAATATCTGTTTCAAAATTATATTACAAAGCTACTGTGATAAAATTGACATGGTCCTAGCAAAGAAACAAACAAACAAAAACAGACCCAAAGATCAGTGGAACAGAATGGAAGGTGCCGATGCAATGCCAAACACATTCAGACACCTTACCACTGACAAACAGGCCAAACATATACATTGGAAGGGAGATATCTCCTTTAAGAAATAGTGTGGGAAAAACTAGCTTTCCACAGGCTGAAGGCTAAATCTGTCCACGTCTTCCACCATGCACTACATTAAAATCAAAATGCATCAAAGATCTAAAATATTGGAATCTTACCTTATTAAAAAGATTTTGCACAACAAAACAAATGACCAACAGAGTGAAAAGAAAACCCACAAAGTGAAAAAAAAATATAGCCAGCTGTCTCACAGACAAAGGACTTATATCTAAAACATATAAAGATTTGAAAATATTAGATTCCGCCCCTCCATTCAAAGACCCAATCCAAGTGCCGGCATCTGAGACTCACGTGTACTTCTCAGATAAAGAAATGCAAATGGCAAATAATATGAAAAAATGTTCAACATCACATCTTTCAAGAGATACAAATTAAAATGACACTGACATTCTATCTCACTCTTGAGAGAATGATTATCACCCAGAAATCAACCAATGCCAAATACCAGAGGAGTGTGGGGAAAAAGACTGTTGAATTACATTTTGATTGATAGAATTTTTCTCAATTGCTCTGGAAAATTCACTTATGAGATCATCAGAATTTATGTTTCAATAATTTTTTCAGTTGATACAATTATAACTGACATTAGTGATTCCTGCCAAATGCAAAATAACAAATACTTTTTGTTACTTTGTTTTCAAAGGATCTTTTTTCTGATACACTTCTTTGGGGTCATTAAGAGTGTTTTATAGTCTGCAAAATTAGTTTAAATTCCGAGTAAATTACTTTCTAATAAAATAACTTTGAGAACACTTAAAGCTAATGTTTCTCATTGAACAAATCTTTCCTAGAAAGATTAACCTTTCATCTGTCAGTGTAAACTCCATCTTCTGTAAATCTGAATTTAATTTTTAATGTATATCTATATAATAGAACATTAATGTTCTGTTATATGTTGTAATTTGTGGATTGTACAAGAAATTGTAAATGGCTGCATAATTTTTTGCATAATTTGTACATAATTCAAAATTCTGTTATTGGTCCATTGACGTATGTTCAATTACATGGAAAAATTAATGACTTGTATTCCCCTAAAGCTTCACATAAAAATAGTTCTTGCCTTGAATGGAATAATTTTCAAATTCAATTTTTATTTCTGAATTTGTGGACATTAGCTTTGCAGTGTTGCAGAAATATGTTCAAATTCAAAAATTTTAAACTGAAGAATTTGAATAACTGATACAGTTTATTATAATATCCATCTGCAATCAGAAAAGTGTGCTTTTATTTTATAACAATTTAATGACAAAGTTTACTGCCTGAACACAGGTGTTTACTGCACCTGTCCTGGTGACCAGGCTGGATAGCTAGTATTTCTGTAAATGCCACAAGGACCACTCTGGGGATATAAGGGTTAAGTGGTCTCCTCCCACTCTGGATCCCCCTGCTGGCTATTTTCGGAGTCCCTCCTTCACCTGAATTCTTACTTACCACTGATGTTTCTGCTGCCCTTGCTACCACTCTATCTGGCCCCTGACCTGGATAGACCTATCTCGTAGGTCTCTAGCATGCCAACTGCCACTAGATCTGCATCCACACACATTCACAATGCCAGCTGCTTGCAGGCATGCAGAGTGTGGAGTTTGCAGGTCTGCATCTGCATGAGCAAGGACTGAGGCCCCTGAATCAAACTTTGCATGTACTCTCATCCATTCATAAGCTCCACCATCCCACTGAACTTTACGTACAAAACAAGTCGAGAGATGAAATAAAGAATTTTGAGGCAACATTAGTGGAACTTAAAACTAAGCATGGGGCATCATAGGCAAGTGCGCTGGTGTGACTGACTAGATCATATGCCCTATTAAACTGGACCTGGAAGTCATATTTAAAAAATGTGTCTTTACATAGAATACACCTGATGTGATTACGAGAGGCTTATGGATAAGCTGGATGAGGAAAGAGATGTTGTTCAAGGCGTACAAGGTTTCAGTTAGACAAAAAGAACCACAACTACAGAGATCTATTGCTCAGCGGATTGCCTATAGCTAATAAGAATGTATATTTCGAAATCACTAAAGAGATTTTAAATTAAGGTTGTGGGGCTTTTATGTTCGTTTGTTTTTCTAAAAAGTACTAAATATGTCAAGTAATGGATATGGTAATTAGCTTTACTTAATCATTACTCAATGAAAATATATATCAAAACACTGCACTGTATTACATAAATATACACAATTGTTATTTCTTAATTAAATGTACATGAAAGAAGTGTTTTTCCCCAAAAATATGGGGAGTAATTGGAAGTGGAAAGCAAAATACTAGGATGAAGGCATACCAACACATAAAGTATGAAAAGTGGATATACTGTCAAAATATAGCCTTACTCAGTCAGACATGTTATCCAGAAAGGCAGATGCCTGAGGAGCTGAGTGTAGCTCCCTGTGAGAATGATGCTGAATGAACAGGCACTTGGATGACTTTTTAACTGCTGTTCTTTCCCTGAAACTGCGGTCCTACCTATCCTGGTCCTACCATTTTAAGCCCCATGCTGGCCCTTTGAAGGTAGTTTTGTAATGGCCATGAGATCCCTGATTACTCTCTTGCAATTTAGCTCTACAACCAAGCACATCAGAATTCAAAAGGAAGAAATGACACATGGAGACATTAAGTGAATGATGCTCCCATTGCACAAATATACAAAGTACCTGACATTACTTTGAGGAAAGAAAAAGGGCATTGGTTTAGTTCATTGATTCGTCCTTTACATACACTTTAAATTCATAGGAAAATCAACTACCTGAGAGAATTATTCAAATTACTCAGACCACAGAGTGGAGGAGATATAAAAGGAGGAATGCAGACTATTGCAGACTCCATCATTTGTGGAATGTTTAGATTCATTGAGCTTCTTTGTCTTGCAGCCCAACAAAGGGAGATTCATTTGTATTTCTTCTTGCATGTTTCTTAGATATTTGCAGAAAGTTTAGTATAGTAGCTTTAAAACTTTAATATGCATAAGATTTTCTTGGAGAAATGTGTTCAAAATGTCAGTTCCTTACCTCCCACCAGAAATACTGATTAAGCAGATCTGTAGGGAGGACCCTAGTATGTATGGACTTTCAGTAGGCTTCTCCAGGTGGTTTGGTATACTTAGTCCAAGCTGCATGCATTGTAAAATGTCGCTTTAAGTTTCAGTATGTGAACCTGAAATTTCCACTGAAGGGAAATTCACACTGTATTAAACATGTTATTAGAAGGTCTTTAATGCTCTGTGTCCAAAAAAAGTTCATAGCTATTAAAATACTATTAGTTAATCAAGCTTCAAATATAAAGATGGAGTTTCAAGGATAAGTGTAATTCTGTCTGTTATGTTTATTTTTAGAGTTTCATGAAACATTTTATCATATAGAAAACTCTAAAAATTCTTAGATTGAATAAATATTTTATTTTCATTCAAGCTTTTCTAAATTGGCAGAGTAAGTAATATTTTACATATTCAAAATATATTTATAGACATGTATACATAAATGTGAAAAACTTATGGAAATGTGAACTCTAAATAATTTAGAAATATGTAAAAATCATTTTAAGGTAATGAAACTGATTTTGTTTTTATGTTTAAAGGACTCCACAATCTTTTAAAAGCACATTCTGAAACACTTATGAATAAAATTGTGCAATGGAGAGGACCTGCCTCCCAATCATTGGGAAATAGTTAAAACAGTGGATGAAAGAAAGTTGGATTTGTGTTCCTTATTATCAGCACTAAGTGATGTGTACATAAGAACTCCTTGTATTATTTTCTCAATTCTATGAGTAATTTTAAACTTCAATAATAGTAATAACAGTAAGAAAGTAAAAGAGTATTTAAGTATTTACAGACATGGAAGCAACATTTTCTACTGAGCTTCTAAAGTACTGAAAAGTTTCTGACAATTACTCTAAATGTAATGAGACAATTCGTAAAAAGATCATAAAAGATCAGAATTTTAATATTTACCATTTTCAATATATGTAAATTAAATATTTCATATCAAAGAGCTTTATCTAGATATCTTATTGCTAAGAAGTACATGGAAAAGTTTAATTGTCTATATGACATTTTAGATGGATAGCCTTATTCAAATTCAGACTGTCATAAACACCAATAGTTTCTAGAGCGCATCTTTAGTTACAAGCATTGCACCAACATAAAAACTAATTATATCAAAACTTATGTCAGAATTACTTTATATGATTTCTTTCAGCACAAATGGGATTGGTTCTCTGTTATCAATGTTCAAGTTCACTATTACATATCATAATTTTTAAGCACATTTCTACATATCAAAGAGTGGCAAAATTGTACAATGGGTCTCAACTGACCATTCAGAAAATATTTTCTTGGTTACCCTTTCTTCATTTTACAGTTTTAACTTGGTTGAAATCTTTGTCTGTGTGTTATAACAGTTCAGTGTCAGTTTTCACAAAAACTGGAAAAGTGTTTCTGAAGTTATGAGATCCCCTCAGACAATGGACAGATGTATAAACAATCATACTATTTTTCTGTATAGATATGGTGTTCTCCCTTCATTTATCTATGTAGCATTATAGAAAATGTTGCTATGATACCAAAATAAACTAGCATATAAATAGCACTTCATCCTGGTAATAAAATTATCAGATATTTTCTCTCCCTAGTGAACTTGAAAAGACTAAAAATAAACACTTTAGAAATTTAGTCCTTTTGCTAATTCTTGAGAGCCTCAAATTATGCTACATATAAGGTTGGAATGTATTAACCCTTTTCGTTGTTCTTTAACTCTTTTATGTATGTGCATAAAATTAGGATTGTATTCTTTCTATCTGTAAGAACTTCATTAAAATTTACTTTAGTACAGATCTGAAAGGTGGTAGATACTTTCCCAAAGAAGACATATAAATGGTCCACGGGGATATAGGGCTAGGTCCTCAAAGGAGCTAGTGCAGAAGACCAGACACCATGCAACTGTAGGCCAGGCCTCAAGACAAAAGATCAAACAAATGCACCCCATTCTAAGGACTGATATTCTAAACAGCTTTCTGTCACCCTGAGGAAGCCAGGAGTCACCGTCCGAACCCCCTACTGGAAGTCACTGCTCTGCAAGCAGGCCTGCTTGCTACTTGACTTGCTTCCTCATTTGTGCACACTTAATCAATTTTACCTAGCAATTAATCTTATTGATTAACCATAGTTCTGTCCCACCTTATGCCCAACTTGTGAGGCCCTGTGTTTTCCCCACCTTGGACCCTTCTCATGTTGAATTTTAGTCTATAAATGACCTTAGAAAAAAAAGAAATTTGGCAACCCACTCTGGATCCCTTCTGTCTTTCTCTCAGACAGAAGCTTTCTTTCTCTCAATAAATATGTCTACTCTTAACCTGTGTTGTTCCTAAAATTCATTCTCTGATTTTAGAGAACACAAACTCATATTGGACATATAGTAGGCTGGGAGTTTCTTTCCCCTGTATCACTAGCATGTTCACTGCAGTCTTATTTGCAGCAGGTAAGATAAGAAAGTAAACTAAAGAGTCATCTTCTACAAGTAGATAAAGAAAATGTGAATTATATATACAATGGAATATTATTCACCTTATCAAAGGGAGACATCGCCATTTGCTACAGCATAAACATACCTGGATGCCATTATGTGACACAGGCTAGATACAGGAAGAAATTGCATGAACTGAGTTGTGGAATTTTACAAAGTCAAGTATATAAACAGGAAGTAGAATGGTAGTTACCAGGAACAGGGAACAGGGAAGAGGGATATGGGAAATGGGGACATGTTGGTCACCAGATTATCTAAAGAGCTTAAAGTCAGCATGGGACTATAGTTTATAAGACATTATTATATACTAGACATTCTCTAAGAGTCAACTTCAGGTATTCTACCACAAAGTCACAAAAGAGTTAACTTTGTGAAGAGATGGGCATATTAATTTCTTTCACTATAGGAATCACTTTACTATATGAATTTATATTTATACACATACCTTTATTGTACATCTCGAAGTACAATTTTATTTTTTAAAAAATAAAGGTGATTCAAGTTTTGCTTGAAATAAAATTTATTGTATCATCACTTGGCAGGACTATTCTATGAGAAGAGAGGAGCTATTGCTGGGATTAAATCCCTAAATGTGAGAGGGAATCAAATATATCACACAAGTGAACAATTTCAGTTCATGGTCCATTATCACCTACATTGTGCTTTCTTGACCATCAAGTACATTTTATTGAATTAAGAACCTAACACTGGACTTTCTAACTGTTAGTAGAGGAAAAGAGTATCATAATAAAAGGCAATTCTATGATGAATATAATAAATCATACTGTTCACTTTCAATTCTATACAAAACTACTAAACAACACAATAAGAACTTTGAGACAAAATTTCTCCAAACAGCAATCACAAGAGAAGGGACAATCTGAAAACCTGAGTTAAGCTGAATGATTTTTAACAGACTTAACACAAAGCTCAGTCCTGTGCTGGGAATCTGAGAAGTCAAGAAAATATTACTGCATCAGTCTCCCTTTTGTGGATTAGGACTAGGAAGCTTTTATTTCTCTGTAAGGTTCTGCCATTTTATTATGAGACAGAGAGGATATACTGTGGTTTGCATAGTGTTCTCACAAGTACATGTGTTCATGGCTTGTTCCCTTGATGGTAAGCATTATTGGAAGGTGGTGAAACTTTTGGAAGGTGAGGCCTATAGGGCAATCTGTAGTTCCCTAGGGAATGACCTTGAAGAGGGTAGTAGGCCTCAGCCTCTTCCTGTTTGCTACCTGTGTGAGGCAAGTAGTTTCCTTTAGCACATAATCCTATCATTTCTGTCTAGAATCCCAATGACAAGGCAGAAAACAGTAAGCTTATCTGCTCAATCATGGACTGTTCCTTCTTGGATACTAAGCAAAAATAAGCATTTTCTCTTTTCAAAGTTTATTATCTCAGGGTCTTTTTAATATATACTGACAGAAAGATGACCAACATAAGATGTGAAACAGAGAGCATCTAAATTGCTGGTAGCAAAACACAAGTGAGGGTGGAGGAATCATGGAGAATTGAGAAATGAAAAGATTTACACAGAACTTTTGAGACCTACTTTTTGTAATCTCACTCAGTTCATTCAAATGCTGAAAGCTGTATCTTTGCTTTCTAGGCTGGAAACTGAGGGACAGTTTTCTTAGGAACTTAATGGGCCCAAAATATAGTATCTAAATACTAGATCTGTAGCAGTTTCCCAAAGAAACAGCTCATCTAGGACATCTTAATAGGAATTGCAATACAGAATTAAGCCCCCAAACTTGAAAAGAACTTTCATAACATTTTTAGCATTTTTAGTGTTCCCTTTTTAACTATAAGCAGACAACTAACATTCACAAGATATCTTTGTGTATTTCTTAATAAAGAATAAGAATCGAAACAAAGAAAGTATGAAATAAACCATTCAGGGAAAATAAACAAAAAAAATGAGAAGTAACACTTTCACAGAGGAAAAAAAATCAAGACATTATAAACGAATAATCATAAAATAAAAGGATAATTAGAAAGTGCTTTTACAGCATAGCAAAACAAGCAAAATAATGAGTAAACATTCTGAAATAAAAAGCTAAGGAAGTCTCTCCGAAGGTAGAGCATAAAATCTATGATATGGAGCAGAAGGGGGAAAAAAACCACACACACACACACATACACATACACACACGCAAGGAATTATAAACACACGTATAGACAGATATAGACAGAGCACCAGTACCATAAACATAACATTTAAAAATGGGACTTTAGAGCAGGGTGGGATGGTGCACACCTGTACTCCAAACTGAGTCTGATGAAGAGGAACCCAGACCTTCACAGCAGCCTGGGGAACCTAGAGAGATTCCCTCGCTAAATGAACACAGGCATAAATAAACATAAATAATAGGAACTTCAGGAAATAGATGAAATAAAATACTGAATTATTCAATAAAACAATTGAGACCGGAATGTATGGGTTGCTAGGGTGACAGCCCACCAAATGCCTCACATAATGGTTGAAGGCAGATTTAAATCACTGTACATCATCTGGAAGCTGTGGACTATTGTGGGAAAACAGGCTTCTGGAGACAAAAGAGAAAAGATGTCACAAATAACAGATCACAAATCAAAATAGCTTCAGCTTTTGGAGAAAAGTAGCATTTCTAAATCTGCGAAGAGTAATGATTTTTAATCTAAAATTCTATTTTCACCTAAACTATCAATCAAATGTAAACAGAAAATAAAGACTTTTTCAAACACGAAGCTTTCAAAAAAGTATCTCTCTTTTGAATTATGTTAAATAAACACATCAGGAGAGTTAATATGCAGAAATAAAGATGCATGTTAGACAAAAGAAAAGCATGGAATTTAAGCAACAGGGTTCTGACTATACTGTAGGACTGGGCTGATATGAAAGTGAGACAATTGAGACAGGCTTGGAAAAGAAATTATTTTCAAATCCCTCAAAAACTAAGCAAACAAAACAAGGGAAAGCAAATAGAGGAAGACCAAAGCTAATATTCTGAAATAAGATGTGGACAGAGAAAAAAATAAACAAGCAAAGCAATCAATGTGATGGAATCTTATTTCTCTATTTCTAGCAAAATAGAAATGGAAGTTTTTAATTTTTATTTAATATACTTTTCCTCTTCATACATATAATACACATGACTAGATTGTTTGATATACTTTAAACCAACTGTAAGGTTAAATGATCAGACATAGTTTTAAATGATTTAAAATCTACCTGTAGCACTTACTATTTCTCACAGGTGAAGTATTATTTAAATTTGATACCCAAAATAACCATGGTCAATATATTTTAGTTTCCTTGTAGACAGCATTCATCTTCTACTTTAATACTAAGAACATTTACAGAAAATATTAAAAGACTACCAACAAAACGATAGTAAAATAAACAAATAGAAAACCAGTATAGAATGAGAAATCACATTTTGAGAGATCAAAGTTTAAACTATGTAAGTTAGGTCACTCTAAATATAAGTAATACCATAAAATATAAACACATACCCTCTATATTAACAAGTAATCACAGCATGGTTTGCCATCTATTCAACAGAAAGCTGGACCACAGCTTTTGCTTAATGAATTAGATATGCTAGTTACTTCAGTTAAAAATTGTTAATACGTAATAGGGAATGACTACTATTTATGGCATCATTTTCATATTTCTTAGGAAGAGATAACGTTTACTTAGACTGTTCCCCAGCTGTAAATTTGTACCAGGCTATGGTAAATTATGGGATTGAATACTTATATAGTTTTGCAGAGAAAGAACTTAAAATTTCTTTTCTACATGACTGTGGGAACTACTGAAAATAGAGGATTTCCTCCTGAACTTTTTATATTAGAGTGAGGAAAGAAAAAATAATGCCAGAAGAGAAGAATCTGTTTCAATTCAGTTTACCACAGTATTTTTTTTTTCGCCTTGGCCAGTCTCCTTCCAATCTCACCCTTTTTGCAATAAAAACATTCATTGACTGCTTACTTGAGTTTTTGAGATCCATAATCTGAAAACACAGATAGCATCTGAGTGTCTTTTACATTTTAATGACATATACTATTGCTTAAGAAACCAGAAGAGAGACACAGAAAGATTTAGAGACAGAATGCCTAAGAAGCAGAGGAGCCTATTTCTTTCACGGTGAGACTGAAGTTAAGGAAAAAATTGACCAAACTTCCAACTCCCAGAAAAATGTTTAGAACACAAACAAGTACAAGTGCATTGGGATTTGAAAGGGAAACAAAATAATAAGATTTAATAATTTAAAATAATTTCATTTTACTGAACTAGCACTGGTCAGTTTTGTTTGACTTATCAAAAGATGGGAGATGGGTGTATAGAGATTTACGGTAGGTGTGGGAAGTGAGGCGCACAAAATAATCGTAAGACTGCATCTGCGTGAATTCTAAGGTGGAAGAAAATCACCAGTGGTTTTTCTTGTAGTGGAGCATGGAAGAGGGTTAATCAAGAATGTGAGGAAAAGTTACAGTTATAGCTTGATGTTATATTTTGCATTGTGGTGTAGTTTGGTTACATATGTAGGTGTTGCTCAAAAGCTCAGTAAATGTGCACTTAAAAATTTATATTATAAATGCAGGGTTTTGCTCAAATGTATAAAAATATAGAATGCTCATGACTGAAAACTCAAGTGTATAGGAGGAAGTACAGTACTAATGCCTGTGAGTTCATACATTCTTATTTCCTTTAGACCTTGTAACAATGTCGCATCAAGTCGTCTTATGTATTTCTTGTTTCATAAAAGTATTGCAAAGTATAAAAGCAGGGGAAAAAAGTCCTACTTACTAATTTAGAACCACAGGCAAATAGTTTTAGTTATCTATGCTTCAGTATTCTCTGGCATAAAATGGAGGTCCTATCTGCTTCAGATCCATTTTCTTAAGATTCAAGAAGATAAACTTAAATTGTCACAGACTATGTATTTTAGAAGTAGTAATTAATAATGATAATAGAGAACAGAACACCAGTGATAGCAAAAACAAACTCTTCCTGATCTATCTTTCAGAGGCCAGTTCCAAAAGCTGTACACTTAAACATTTTAAGACATTATATGTCGTTTTATATGTCTAGTCTCCTTCAGTGGGCACCAACCACTCACTATACATACTCCATCTTTAATAAAAAATAAACTTTTAAATAATAGGCTTCATTGATGTGGTAAAAAAAATCTGAAATAATAAAAACACCCAAATTTAAAATGCATTAGCACCTGTCTTGTACGGCACAGTATATTATGTACCATATTTCTGTTTTCTGAAATTGTAATTTTGGTTTACTCGATCAAGCAGAGCTTCTTGCTAAAGCTGCACCAGACACCTCAGAGCCTTTAAACTGCCTTTTAACGCCATAAAGCCTCCAATTATTGGTCTGTCTTGGGTGTTTCTCTTGGTAAGTGTAGACCAGTATCAGGAAATTCTCCCATTCTGCTGGAGAAAATGAATAGGCCATTCTGTATGCTGGTATAATAAAGACTTCTATCACAAAGAATAAACAAGAAAATGAGCGGCAATAAACTTAATTTGCACATTAGATATGCTTTTCCAAGTTCCGACATTTCAGTTGAAAATAATGCTGAAGCAATGAGGCCTATAATTGAACATCCAAAACTTCTCCAGTGGGGAAACAAAAACAAATGTTGCCTGCAAACAAGATCATTTTTATAGCCTGCTATTACTCTGGTTTTTAATAATTTTCCAAATGCCAGATCAAATAATTTCCCCTTTTATGTGATTTTCATATACCTCTTCGTGTACATATACAATGTAATTTTAATCGAAGTCCTCCAAAATGAAAACCCTCAAATTCTTTTTCCTTTCGTTTTTTTGTGCCTGTGGAACATGTCTTCAGATTACACTGGGCTACTTGTGAGTATCTGGCAAGACCGCTGCCTACTAATTGCACTTGCAATGTCTGAATGGAAAATTGCCTTATCCTGCTGCATTAGTGAT
Source organism: Dolichotis patagonum (assembly GCA_004027295.1). Classification (NCBI taxonomy): domain Eukaryota; kingdom Metazoa; phylum Chordata; class Mammalia; order Rodentia; family Caviidae; genus Dolichotis; species Dolichotis patagonum. Next base: position 1,870 of record PVJX010040094.1, on the reverse strand, counting down.
ATAGACATGCAGTGCAGATAACTTCAAAATCCTCTTAACACAGATAAGCCATATCAGCTAAAAACTAAGCTGGTAAATATCTTACTCTTGTAACTATTATCTTTTTACACATTATCTAACAACAACATTTCTTGCATGACTGAGGTTGATAAGTAAATTCAAAGAGAGTTGATGGCTTTATCAGCTTTACTGAAATTCCTCATTTGCTCCTTACCACTCTGTTACTGTTATGGTCACTATAGTTTGACTTTGTTGTGAAAAACAAAATTATATTTGTCTCCACAATGACAATCAGATGAACATTATGCAAGAGAAAAAGACAATCATACTGAACACTTGAAAATGTTAGATGGCAGATACTACCAAGCAATCTGAAAAACAAAGAAATGGCTGAATCAATACACACTATTATAATTCTTTCCCAGATAAAAGCTTCAGATTTGAGGTTATAAAATAATATTTCATTAACAGTAATATTTTCAGCATTTCAGCATCAAAGAATTAGATAGTATAATTAAGAGGTTGTACATAAAAGACACAAAACTTAATAGTATAAATAATAAAGCAGTTTCTATAAATCTTTTTATTCATATTGTACATAACAACAGTTATCCTATTTATGTTTGAATAATTAAGTATATTCCTGTTTATATTGTGTAGGGTGACTCTTGACAATGGCATTGAAGCAAAAGTCCCCAAAATCTTTAAATAAGATGTATATATTTTGTGAGGGTTAAAATATAACCAATATAAATTTTCTTTCTATGTTGAAATATAAATGTGTGAAAATAGCTTTATATCATGCACATTGATATTACTTATACCAACAAGAACCCTTTTGCACATGTAAACTGCCCTCTGATGTAGCATAAATAACAGAAGAAGGAGTTCGGGTATGAAAGTCTTTGGAATGTTCATGTAGTTTTATATTTACCTCCCTACCAGTGTAAGAAGTTTGATATCTATTAGAAGTGTATAATATGAAAACTTAGAAATTGGGAAAGTAAAGGTACTAAAAATGATTTTCCTTACATGATTCATTTTTATGTTTTGCCAAACTGTTTCAAGAAGCTTAAATGCTGAACACTTGAAAATGTGAGATGGCAGAGCAAAGAAGCAGGATGGAAATTACACTGGTAAATTAAAGAGTGTAATTATTCATGCACTCAGTCAGGATTCATTGGTTGCATATACTTTCCGACAGTATTCCAGGACCTGTGGTTCACTATTGGTTAAAGCAGACAAAAATTCCTGTCCCGCTTATGGATCAATTCTGGTAGGGAAGAGAAGATAGAAACTAATAAACATAATAAAAAGGTAAATTACACAGTTTAGTTGAAAATAAAAATCACTACAGCAGGAGGAGAATATATGAAGATGCTCGACAATACAGATTGAGCTTATCTTGTTCCAACTCTATCAGGGAATATATATATATTCCCTGATATATATATACATATATATGTATAAAATTAAACTGAAAAATTTAAGTATTTTTCTCCTTCTACAGACAGCAGAGTACTTGTGCGTTATTATATGAAATATCCTTAAATGCTAACCAATTAATTTCCACTCAAGGACAAGGAAGCTGTCTCAAGAAAGCATGGCAACATTACTGTGTCTGACACATGCTGTCCTCGGAAAAAGCATGCTCTAACTGCTTCTAGATTTCTGGTGATACTGATGTACGTCTTCTGTGTTTCACCCACTAATTCTTAGTAGACATTGAGTAATGTGATGTCAAAGAATTATGAAATATTCAGGAAGGAACACTTAATTCAGTTCAGTCTACTCAACAACTTTGTAGTGTTTTATTTTTGGTTCTCAGAGTGAAGAGATGCTCAGTATAATATTTTAGCAATAAAACATC
>PVJX010040093.1:0-15396 GCA_004027295.1 Dolichotis patagonum | reverse complement strand
CGGTCCCAAAGAGTCAGGCCGCGATGCTGGTCTCTGGGAGATTTCCTGGGGGTGAAGGGTGGGGCTATGGGCCCAGACAGATCTGGCCCAGATGCCGGTCTCAGGGCAGTTCCCTGCAGATGAAGGGCAGGCCTACCAGTCCCAAACAGTCGTGCCGAGATGCTGGTCTGTGCAGACTTTTAATCTAAACAACCCAGGCCACTCTGCGGGTCCCGGAGGTTCGGGTCCCACAGAGTCAGGCCGCAATGCTTGTCTCTGTCTGGATACCACATGTTCTTTATCCATTCATTTTTGATGAACTAACAGGCTGCTTTCAGGATTTAACTATTGTAAATTGTGATGCTATAAGCATGAGTATGAATGTATCATTGTAATATGATGGCTTTAGCTCTTTGGCGAAAGATACATAGAAGCACAATAGCTGGGTCAAATGGAATTACTATGTTTAGTTCTTTGAGAAATCTCCATTCTGTTTTCCATAATAGTTGTGCTAGTTTACAGTCCCACTAATGTTGTAGGATGATTACTTTTTCACTGCAGTCCCACTAGCATTTGTTATTATTTGATTTCTTGATAATGGCCATTCTTCCTGGTATAAGATGAAATCTTAGCGTTGTTTTAATTTCCATTTCTCTAATGGCCAGAGCATTCTTTCATGTTTATTGGTCATTGTCCTTCTTCTTTTGAGAAGTGTCTATTCATTTCAGTTTACCATTTTTCATTCTTCTTAATTTCAAACTTTCTATTTTCAGACTAATTCATGACCTGCCTCGTTATGCCTGATCATCTTAATATTCTGATCTTTGTAAACTTCCCTGTCCTCTTCACCATAACAATACTACCCATTCTAGCCTCATTTTCTCTAGTCACAGTAAAAGTTATTTATTCTCCTATTCAAGACTAAGTCCTTTCTCTGATTCTTGATCCTATCTTCTTCCTCAACCTTCCTCTATAAACCTACTCCTTTGTGAAATCTTCAAGTTTTCCTACTCTGTTTTTATTTTAGTGTATTGATTTATCTCCCTTTAGTTATCCTACAGTTTTTTTTAATTTCTCATACAAACTTCTGCCTCTTTATATTCCATTTATTCTACAGTCTTTACAAATTATTTTTATTTCTCTGAAAATGGTCTTCTTTAGTTTATCAGTAACCTTTGTCAAAATCTTGGATTACAAATTGTATTACAAAGCTACAATGATAATAAAGATCAGTATGTCACTGGCACAAAAATAGACATGAAGATCAATGAAACAGAACATGGGATGCAGAAACAACTCCAGGCACATTCAGTCATCCGACTTTTGACAAAAGTGACCAAAAACTTACACTGAAGACACAACCTCTTTAACACATAGTGCTGGGAAAACTGGTTATTCACATTCAGAAGAATGAATATTGACTCGTATTTCTCACCAAAATTAATAAAAGATTATTAAAATTATTAAATTATTAAAATAATTAAAACAGAAGCAATCTGCTGGAAGCTAAAATAGGGAAAACACTTGAAGATATCTTCAAGGCATAGGCAAGAACTTTCTGAACAGACCCTTTATGCACAGGAAATAACACCAAGAGTCAACAAATAGGGTTATGTCAAGTTAAGAAGCTTTGACAGAGCAAAGCAAATGACCAACAGTGAAAAGACAAGCTAGAAAATGAGAAAAAAATCTTTGACACTCCTTAAGCAGAAGACTAATATCTAGAATATGTAGAGAATTCAAAAAAGTTAGATCCCTCCCATTAAAAAACTCAATCAAAATATGGTCAATCAAAATGAATAGAGATTTCTCACCAGAAATTCACAATGCCAATTAGTATGTGAAAAAAAAATTAGCATATTTGACCATCAGAGAAATGCAAATCAAAACAACACTGAACTTTAATTTTATCCTGTTCTCTACTTATTTTCCTTGGTCAACTTCATCACTTTGCATGGTCATGGGCTCCGAAATCTATTGCTGCTTCCCTTAAGATAGCCCCACTTGCATGTCTCACATGCACCATAGGCTCAACATCACTAACATTAATCAGTAACCTAGTTCAACATCACTCATGTCTGCTTCTCCTCTTATGTGCCTGTATCATTAAATGACTATCATTCTCCCAGTTACACAAATAAATACCAAGGAATCCTTCTCCATCCAAGCCTCTGTCTCTGTATCTCTTTCTCTGTCTGTCTCTGTCTCTCTGTCTATCTTCCTGCATTCGATCAATTAACAGATTCTAACCTGCTAAGTAGTTCTGAAGTCCATTCAGTTTCCTACAGTATCTATAGCATGACCCCAGTGTAGGTCATCAACATCTCCCCTTTGCATTATATAAATACTTTTTATTTGGTCCCTCTGTCTTTGGTCTGGGCCATATCTATCAGTTTCTTCTTCTTTTCCTCCTACTTCTTCCTTCTTTTTTATCCTTTACTTTCTGACCTTTGTAGCCCAAGTATGGAAAGAACAGCTTATTCTTTAACTATAAACCTAAATATATACTTAATGGTGCAGCAAGGATACGCTATTTTTCTGACTAGAAGTTTGCAAAGGCTTCCCATCACTAGTTTCCTTATTATGACTTACAAGGCTCTTTGTAATCTGACCTTTAACCTTGTCTTCTGGCTTATTTTTCATTACTGCTTCTTTATACGCCTTTTTCCTTCTATAAAGTACTTTTTATAATACTTAGATCTGCCTGGTTTTTTGTTCTCTTGAGCCTTTGTTCGTGCAATTTCTTTTGTCTGGAATAATTTCTCCCTTCCTTTTACCATCACATTTATCAGATATAATTCTTATTTCGTCCTCCAGAGAGATTTGTCATGTCTGTTTATATATCCCTAGCATTTGGAAGAGTCTAGCACACAAAAAGCAAAAAATAATTTTCTAAATAGTTTATAAAACATAAAATAAGCAACTGATTTGGTTAGGTCAACTGTACTCCTGCAGCCCCATATTTTTCATGTGACTGTCCTTTAGTCCCCTGTATTCCTATTACCAACTATATTGCCTCCTTCATAACCCTGAAGCTTATAGAATACAGTTTAGAAATCATTGCCTAGATAATATACAAGACCCTTAAGATAACATATCTGCCTTCCATGGTAATCTAACCCCTGTCTATCTTTCCATGTTTCTTTTGCCACTATGCAAACTCCTTCATGATATGACAATATTGAAGTGTATGTGGTTCTCCTCATCACTCAGTCCTGTAACCACAGTCTGTTTCATATTCATTCTTTAAATTCATTCTGAACTCTGTACCTTGAATGACTATACCCTTCCTGTCTGCTTCTTTCTCCTTGCAAACTTACTCATTCTTTTAAACCTAGGCATTAACTCTTTCAAAGTGCTTTTCCTGAACCATCCTTCCCAACTCCAGATTAGATAGGTGCTACTTCTGGGTGGTCTCATATTGTTTTATGTATACCTCCATTTATTTATGAAGCTATTTTATAATTAATTCATGTGTGTGCCAATTCTTTTACAGAATGGGTTCCTTGGGAGAGAGACTACTTTATTCACCTCTGTATTCCTAGCAACTGGCATAGTACTCTATCCATCTGGGTAATCCATGAATTTTTTTTTAATAAATGAATAGGTGACCACTTTATTTCTCTGAACTGTTCTCAGTCACTATCTTCTTTCCTCTGAATATTGACCCTATATCTTTTCCTTTTTCATATAGAGGTGACTGAGATGTTATTATGTATGGGTACTCAGTAATCACTGTGTCCTGTATGTCCTGGCCTGGACCTCAGCAACCCATTATTGTTAAACTCCCAAGATAGAAAAACACATAGAAGGTTAATAAAAGGCAAAATAGTTCTTTGTTAACTAGGCTTTTGTCCCCAAAACTCAACAAAGAAGATGTGGTAAGCTAAAAAGAGCCAAGTGGTATATTATGCAGCACATCTACCAGCCCTAGAGGAGCAGAAGCAGAGGGCATGATTGTCTTTTGTGCTTAGTGCTAAACCTGTTGAAACATCACTTGGATTTATTGTCCCCAGCCAAGTATCCATCCCATAGAGTGAAAGTGAAAACAAGGATCAGGGCCTGGTTTCTTACCTTCTACTTCAGTGTCATAAATGTAAGTGGAATAAGATGGAGATGTCCAGGTTTGGCAGGCTCTGGATCTAGATAAATGGCATCTCTATTACCCAAATCCCTCCTCTTCCAGGTGCACAACTGTCATACCTCCTGTATGTTGATGACCTAAACCTTTATCCCCAATTCACCCCATCATTTTCCAGCCATGGGAGAATTCTTGCCTAATTAGGATGTTCTTCATTACTCTCACATTCATGGCCCTGACCTTATGTGTACTGATATAAAACATACAGCAGAATCAACTTCTACCAAAGCTGTTTTTCAAACCCACATTTTTTTTTCTATTTAAACATGGAATCTCAGATATAAAGAGAATGTTTCATTCTAGAGGATCACATAGTTACTTAATCAAAAAGCATAATGTAATACTCTATTCATCTTTGGCCTTTTTGTTTAGATAATATTATTAAATACTTAGCTTGATATCTGTTTCATCAAAGTTTCTCAATAACAGTTGATTTCCTCCCTTCTTTTGTTTTCCTCCAAAGTAAATTATGTGCTTTGAGAGATTTTTAGGTTCCTACTAAAACAAAAACTTTTGTTGACTTCATTCCCTTTCTTTCCTATAGTTTCCATTCTAGCTGAAACAGAAGAAATCAAGGCCATTTTGAAGGACAAGGGAATTGATGTGGAGACTATTGCTGAAGTATACCCCATCAGAGTACAACCAGCTCGTATTCTCAGTCATATTTATTCCAGTCTAGGTAAGGAAATTGGCTAACCTTCTAGAATCATGGCAGTATGTGATATGGGCTGGTTTCTTTCTATTTTTTACTTTTTGATCTTGGATTGTTTTATTAAAATGGATCTGAAAAGGAATTTAGAGTCTCTTGAATCCAAGGTTCTAACTTTGTCTTTTTTTAGCAGAATTGATAAACTGAGGTGTGTTTCATGAATCTTTTGGTACATGGAGCATGACAGTTTTCAGACAATATAACATCTTTATGCCAAGTGTGTACTTAACTAACATGTCCTTCACTTCTGTGGAAACTATATTTCTACTTCAAATATATGGTAATTTTATGTAGAATAATAGTCAAGGAGCTGGTTTTCAGGGTTTTCATAACTTATCATGTGATGAACTAGTTGCCCATTTGGTATCCAGAAAGCAGAAAGAGAAGGGAGGAATCTGGGAGGGAGAGAAACTCTTCCACGTCCACCCTCCAGTGACCTACCTCTTGCTGCCCTGCTTTACCTCCTAATAGCATGTTCAGCTGTGAACTCATCAATGGATTAGTTTACTAATGAATATAGCACCCTATGATCTAATCATTTTCCAGAAGCCCCACCTCTGAACACATGAGGCTTTTGGGGGACAGTCTATAACTAAATCATAACAGTATGTTATCTGATTAGCAATTGATATATACATATTGACTGCATAGAACTGGAAAATAGAGAAAAGCACAAAAGAAAAAAGGGTAAAAATCACTTACAATACCACCCCCCAGAGTATTTTAGAGTATTTACTTCTAATAAGTTTTTGTCAGATAAAGAACACTTGTTTTTAAGAAAATTTTGTTACGAAGAATACACATTGCAGCTGTCTTTTGAAACATAAAATAGGTGATGAACCTCATATTCTGGTAAATAGCTTCCTATGACATGGTTTTAGACTCATATTTCCACAATTTCTCCAAATTTTTAAACACATAGTAGACAAGCTTGTTTTCATAAATAAATAATTTTCTGTTTTGCAAATTGTTTACTTATTTTCTTTTGTCACACAAAAGTCAGTTTCATTTATATGCATTAACACTAAATCCTAAAAGGAAATTTAAAAAGCATTTCCATTTACAATAACATCAAAAAGAACAAAATACTCAAGAATCAACTTGACCAGGGAGGAAAAGATTCATACACTGAAGATATATGGTGGTGTTTATACAATGAATTTGAATATATTTAAAGCCATTGCACTATATACTTACACTATCAAAATAGCTTTATTTTATGTATTTTTCACTCTAATAAAAATAAACAAAAAGGAAGGAGCAGAGAATAATCCTAATTGTAGTATGAGTTTCAGGTAAATGTATACTTTACTGAGTAGATCCTGGAATATAACAAGGCACTGATAGTTCTCTGGTTATGGCCCCCTAACAGTGAAGCAAACCTACAAAGAGCATATTTGATAAAATAACACTTAGGATAAAGCAAGAGAAAAATAAAATACTCAAGAAAAACATTTAGTGAAAATTTAAAAGTAGGAGTTCTGTGAGTACTAACATGAAAGCATATTTAATATATATTTTGGGAGGACTTTCAAAACAGTATGTATATTATCATTACACAAGAAAAATGTGTGTGAATAAATAAACCATTTTCTCATTGCAAGAGGTACTTATTTAGTGTATATCTAAACATAAAACATGTTTGCTACTTTGATTTTTGTACTAAAAATATCTTGACCATTTCTCAATTCTGTCTTAGGGTGCAACAGTAGAATGAAACTCAGTGGACGGCCATATAGACTCATGGGAGTTCTTGGAACTTCAAAATTGTATGATATTCGGAAAACTATCTTTACTTTCACTCCACAGGTGGGTAAAATAAGCTACAACATGCATTGAGATGAATGAAAATAACAGAAACACATTGCAGATACAAAGCATTTACTGGAATTTGAATAAGGGTCAAAGAGTTTCATGGGTGGAGGGCTTGTACATGTTAAATTGTTCAGTAAATATTTTTTGAGTTGAACTGAATTGAACTGTAGCCATTATGTCATGTGATTGTGGCTACCAAGTGTAATTTTACAGAAACTGTGACTAAGGATTGTATAAGTGTTGGAATACTTACAAAGTTTCTCTAAATTTTAAGTTAAACTGACAGTATATGCCCTTTATAAAGTAAAATACAGCCTTTTTATTCAGCTACTAAATTATAGGTTTCTTCTAGAAAGGAGCATTTTTCTGTGCATAGAAATCTTGAATATCTCTTCTTAACAAAATGTTAATACTGTTGAGCTGTGATTATACATCTGGTTAGCCTGATGTTAGCTACATTATAATAACAACCCTGGTTATATGTGTGTGGTGGAGAACAAACTGTTTTCTGGAAAGAAACCTTACCCTTCTAATTTGCAGATTTACATCTGAAATTGTAGAGCTGAAGTAGCTATAGACAAAAGAGTAATGGATCCTAGACTATGTTTCTGACTTTTTCATTTGATAACCATATGAATTTGCCATTCTACATAGTGTCTGTCTCTTAGCCTTATTTTTTCTTCACTGGGTGGATTATAGAATTAAATAAAATTTTGTGATGAAAAGAGTTTATAAACTATGTCACACTTCAAAAGTGGTAGGAACTATTGTTATGTGTATTATTTGACAACGATATACTTCAGGAAGTATTGAGCATTAAACTTGTGAACATCATTGACTCTGTGACAGCTTACATACTTCTGTGAATATATAAGTTTTTAAACATTATTTGGAAATTGTGAGAACAAATTGTTCTGAATTATATTTTTTCTTTTTCTCAGTTTATAGACCAGCAACAGTTCTACCTAGCTCTGGACAATAAGATGATAGTGGAAATGCTTAGAACAGACCTCTCCTACCTCTGCAGCCGCTGGAGGATGACAGGCCAACCCACCATCACCTTCCCCATCTCACACTCCATGCTTGGTAAGAGCAATGTGAGACCAGTGTATGAGTGAAAAATATTCATGAGAGTATTTTTTTCAATAAGTCAGATGTTTAGTCCTTCAACAACCTACAGTTAGTAGAGAGTTACTTCTTATGATTTCTTTCAGAAGTACTTTTTAGTTCCTCTCTTGTGCCTGGCATTTTTTTTAGCACTGGAGACACATGGGGTGTGTGAGGCAGATGAGGTCTTTGCTTTTATGGAGTTACGTTTTAGAAGGCAAAGACAAGCAATATGAAGGAAATAAGCAAACACATTAATATTTCAAATAGTTTAAGAGCCATAATTTTAAAAAGTAGCAAAGAATTAACTTGGGTGGGAGCTACTTTACATTTCTAAGTCAATTTACAGAAACTATTCATATAATTCTTTTTAAACACAACAGTGCTACGTTCTGCATCTATTTCACTCAAGGTTTTATAGATAAATTCCCAAGCTTCTTCTTCCAAAGTCTAAGTAAATCATTAAAATCCAGCATGGAAAAGATAAAAAGGCCTTTGCTATTTGTTTGTTTGTTTTTGCAGAAATTCAACTTTATTTAGATTCACAACTTTTCACAGCTTTAGATTTGGAGCATATAGCACTAAGATCATTCATACTAAATTCTCTATGTTCACAGTTTACAATGTTGACATAAATGCATCCCAAAATTATTACCAAAACCTTATTTTTGAGCATCAAAAGCTGGGGATTTTTGTTTTTGTTTTGTTTTGTTTTGTTTTGAGCTAGACTTCCTGACATTGTTTACTTGAAACTGGGTGAAAGGCTTTATTATTCTCCTGGGTTCTGGAGAACTAGAGCCAATACCACAACCACCACTTTTCTTTCTGTCTCTGGTGTTCTTTCTAAAAGTCTGTTTGTACTGCCAATGTATGTAGAGTTCTTTCTCATTAAAAATCACTCAAAAATCCAGACAGATTGTTAGGCTTTTGGGTCACATTTCAAAAGCACTTTTAAAATACAGGACCTGAGGAAGTAGGATAGATTTTTAATCTTTCTTCTTTACTTAGAACAATTAACTAGCACCCATTTAATAGCTATTATGTTCTTAGAATTTTCTTCATGAAGGGTAGAATCGAATTGGAGAGGCAGAGTTAGTACATAAGAATAATAGAAAACAATCCAAGACACTATGTAAAGAAATACTATACCATAATATTAATATTTCGCAGTTAAGGTTATCAGGGGGTCAGAAAAAAAACCTCTTAATTTATGTAGAACTTCTGCAGGCTTTTTTGAATTGTTAATATTCAGATGAGAAGAGGGAATGTAGAAGGTTACTTTAAATGAGGGGTGGAAATACCATGAGTAAGGCCTAGAGACAGGAATGAACTTGACTTGTGTGGCCAGTGAAGAGACCAGCCTGAAAAGAGTGGGCTTGGTTTATTGAAATATAATTTTAAATAAAACTGGAGAACTCAGGTAAGGTCAGATTATGAAAATTTTGAAGGTAAGCAGAGATATTTAAAACAGATTTTTCTCAGAAGTCCAAAACCATAAGTGATGTTTAAGGGCAGTACACATTGTCATGAGGAAACACTGTTGTCAATAAAAGTAATCCACATATAAATAAAGAGAAGACACTTTGTAATGATGGTAATAAGGGTGGAAGGGACAAGATTCATTTTAACCAATATCTGTAAGGCAGGTGCTGGCTAACTAGACATGAGATGAATGAAGACAACACCAAAGTCTAAGGACAAGCTATCTCAATCCATTCTGTTGCTACAACAAAATACCATCAACTAGGTAATTAGTAAACAATAGAGATTTACCACAGTTCTGGAAGCAAGGTGCCACCAAGTTTGGTGTCTGGAGAAGGCCTAGTCTTTCTGTTTCCAAGAGGTTCTTTATTGCTGTTTGCTCCAAAGCTGATGACTGTGTGTCTTGACATGGCAGAAGAGACAGAAAAAAAGTCAAACTTTCTTCTCTCAAGTCTATTGTAAGGGTCCAAATCCCATTCATTAGGGCTCTGTGCTCATGACTTAATTGCCTTTTAAAGGCACTACTTCATAGCACTATTACACTGGCAATTAAGTGTCAATATATACATTTTGGGGGACACTTACACGATATCACTAGGTAAAGGATGCTGCCACCAATAGAAGCAGAAACTATTAGATGAATAAGCTCAACAGCAGAATTGAGACAACAGAGGGAACTTGAAGGAGAAATATATTCTGGAAAATGTATAATTTATGTTTCATATATAATATAAACCTTAGAGTAGCCACTAAGAAATCTATAGAAAGAGGAAAAAGATATATCATGTAGACATTAATTTTAGTTGTATCAGTTTTGATGTTTGATATGTGGTTATGAAACAAAAACAAAAAGTAATACAAATAATGACTGCAATGTTTAGTTAATGCTTTCTCTGTGCCAAGCACTGAGCTATTGCTCTCCATAAATTATTTCAAAAATCTCTGAAATAATACTACTCAGATAGGTACTATCCTTTTTTTTTATTTTGTTTTGGTGCCAGGGAGCAAACTCACGACCTCACGTTTGCCTAGCAGGTACTTACGTCACTGAGCTAAACCCCCAGCCCTCAGATAAGGACTATTAATAGGCCCATTTTATAGGAAAAGAAGATGGCTGATTGTTTAAAGGCATAAAGCTAGTGACAGAGGAGGGCCTCAAACCAGCTCTGTCAGTCTCTAAAGTCCACATTACCAACAGGAGAGAGTTTTTCCCAGTAAAACTTCGTGCTAGTGAAATGAGAACAAGCCTATTAGTTATCACATTAAAATGTGAATTAAATTCTTATATGAAAGACAGAAAGTCCCAAAACACACACAACAGCAAAATCCAACTATGTGCTACTTGCAAAATACGTTCCTAAAATAAAATCTTATGGGAAGATGGAAAATAAAGGAACATGCAAAGATACATCATGTGCCATAGTGCTAACAAAAAGAAAGCAATATTGCCAATATTAATATCAAAAATAGTAAGTAAAATTGAAGGCTTGAGGAGGATATTTTATATTGGCAAAAACTGTATTATACCAACATGATGTTAATAGATAAATTTTATCTGCTGAATAATACTAACTAAATACATAAATCAAACATTAAGGAAAACTAAAGATAGTATAATAAAACTATTGCACATTCATAGTGGGAAACTACAATAAATGTTACCAGAATGTTATAATTCAATTATATAAAATAATTGATGATATAAAGGAGTAAAAAACCTAATTTTGTATCTATAGGTTTATATATATTTTTGTGTATATAACTCAGTACACTAAAAGATAGAATACATAAAGAATGTTTATTTTTAAAAAGCAGAAGTCATACAGATGATATTGCCAGATATGTGACATAAAATTAATTAATACAAGAATAGTGAAAACAAGTTGAACATTAAGGAATTAAAGCTTTTTCTTCTAATTCTTAAAGAGGGAGTCAAATTTAAAACTATATACATTTTACAAATTTAAAATACTACTGCTCTTATCAGAACACATGATATTTGGTCAAAGTCATTTTTAGAAAATCATGTATCATTAAATACTTTGACTTTTTAAAAAAGTTCTATTTTTGGTGCATGAAGGAATAGATTCCTTTCTCCATGTTTCTCCTCCAAAATAAAGCTAAAATTCCTGATCAATATAAATAAAACAAACTGAAGAAAGAAGACCATCTAGGAAATTCAGGATCTGAAAAATCCTACAGCAATGAATTTCCTGTGTTTTCCTTTTGTCTTGTTCTCAATGCCACAGAAGCAGTCATCCCAGGAACACAAACAGGAAAGAGCAAAAATGAAAATTCTCAGTAAAAATATTCTCTGTCTAGCCAAAGAAACAGGAAAGCAGCATCCTGGCCAGGCATCCTAATGACGGGTTTGCTCTAGCCAAACACCATAGAAAAGAGTCTCAGCTTCATTTCCTCCCTTTCTCAGTGCAGGCTAAATGAGAATCCTAGACTTCTACCCTCACACAAATGCAAAGAGGCATCCTTTTCCCTCTAAGAGGGAGTAAACTAAGAATTTTATACTTGTCCCCCTCGTACTTCAGTCAGTGTGGTGTCATTGGATGTCTGCTGGGAAACCTGAGACTTCCACAGTCGCTCAACAGTAATAAGGCAGTGACCCATTCCCTAACAGTAAAATGCCAGAGGATTTAATTTGCATTTCTCTCATGACTAATGATGATGAACATTTTTTCTTGTATTTATTTGCCATTCGTATTTCTTCATCTTAGAACTGTGTATTCATTTCAGATTCCCATTTTTGGATTGGGTCTTTGAATTTCGAGGGTATGATTTTTTTTAATTCTTTATAAGTTCTAGACAGAAGTCCTTTGTCTGAAGGACAGTCCATTAAGATTTTTTCCCAATTTGTAGGTTTTCTTTTCACTCTGCTGGAAATCTCTTTTGACATGCAGAAACTCTTTAATAAGATGTGATCCCAGTTACTGATTCTGAGAAGTATTTCCTGTGCAGTTTGACTCTTGTTCATGAATTCTCTACCTACCCCTATGTCTTCAAGATTTTTACCTACTTTGTCTTCCAGCAGATTTAGTGTTTCTGTTTTAGTATTTAGATGTTTGATCCATGTAGATTTTAGTTTAGTACATGATGATAGGCATGGGTCTAGTTTTAGGCTTTGGAATATGGATAGCCAATTTTTCCAGCACCATTTGTTAAAGAGACTATCGTTCTTCCAGTGAACATGTTTGGCCCCTTTATCAAAGATAAGGTGGTTGAGTGTGTTTGTGGTTGTGGTTGTATCTTCCATCTCACTCCAGAAAGAATGGCCAGGATTAAAAAAACCAATAACAAATGCTGGAGAGGCTGTGGGGAAAAGGGAACTCTTCTGCACATAGACTGGTGCAGCCACTGTGGAGGTCAATCTGGAGATTCCTCAAAAAGCTGGGTTTGAATGTCCCATTTGACCCAGCTATTCCACTTGTAGGAATATTCCCCGAAGAACTGAAAACATCATACCACAGTGATATATGTGCACCCATGTTTATAGTAGCACAATTTGTAATAGCCAGATCATGCAAACAACCTAAGTGCCCATCAACTGAGGAATGGATAAAACAGTTGTGGTATTTCTATACAATGGAGTACTACTCAGCTATAAAGAATAATCACACTGAAATATTTATAAATAAATGCACACAACTTGAGACCATACTCATAAGCAAAATAAACAAAACTCACATGTGTAAATACCATATCATCTCCCTAGTATGAGAATTGGTAAGAGATATAAGATTTTATGGTTATCATGATTCCCCACTACATAGCTTTGAAGCCTATCAGTTGGCATGGTTTTATTCTGTTTTGTTTGACTTTATTATGTGTGATGGTATGAACCGCTGTTTTGAAGAAAACAAAACATTATGGCAGCCATTGCTGATTTAATATCATCTTGCTTAGTCCTACCATGCTCCTATTCTTCTATTACCATCGGTTCTATCATATTGTGTCTTATTGGGATTTGAATATATATGGCAGAATAAACAAATTTTTTATTGAAAATGAGATATTATATACCCATTGATCATTCTCTGTTATTTGATTCAGAATGCCCTGTAATTCTTTCATTTCTTTGAATAGTTTCATACTATTTTGTTGTGTTTGATATTATTGTATTTGAAACTATGCTCAACTATAGCAAAGAAAGAGATATTATGATAGCTACTCTTAATTTCCAGTTGTGTTATTGTAAAGTGCTGTATTGCTTATGTTGCTCTGTTATGATCTGCTTTGTTCTGCCCTCTTTTGTTTTATTCTCTTTAAAATAAAAAAATCTAAAAAAAATGCCAGAGGAGACCTGCTAAATCAGGAAATTTAATAAGATTAAGTCACATAACATGATACCAAAAATTACCCGACTATTATAAAAAATCACTCATACCAAAATTTAAGAAAATTTCAACTTCAAAGAATAAAGATGATTGATAGACATGATACAAAGTTGACATAGTTGTTGCAAGTATCTAACAAAGATTTTAAGGCCATTATCATAAAACACTTTAACACACAATTTCACCCAAACTTGAAACAAATGACAAGGTAGGAAGTCTCATCAGAGAAACCAAAGATAAAAATATCAAAGGTAAAATTTTGAACTGATGTAAAAAACAGATTCAATAGAATAGCAACAACAGAGTGAACCTGAATAAAGAATTATACAAATGACCTATTCTAAACAGTGTATCCTGTATGTTTGCATATATCACACAAATAAATGTTCAAATATACAAGGAGGAAAAAAGATGTGTAATATAAACATCAATTCTAAAACAGCAGAAATGGGAACATGAATATTGAATAAAGTAAATTTCATAGTACAGGAAAAAAGACATGTAAAAACATGAACAAGAAAAAAGATACAAAAACAAAAATGGGGGATATCATTTAAAAGGAAAGGGGAACAGAGCGAGGGAGGGAAAAAATTGAGAAAATAGGGTAAAATGGAAACAAAACTTTGTAATTAAAAAGGGCTTGAGTGGAGGGGAGGAGAACAGTAGAAAAAAGAGGAACTAAGATTTGACATGTACAGGTACAAGTTCCCTATGGTAAATATAAGTATTATATGTATCTAAATTGTGAAAATAAAATTATTAAATTTTTTAAAAAAATTAAAGCAAACCCAAACCACTTTAAAAAGTGAAAGACCACAGTGGACAGCAAAACTGGCATAGCAATGTGGTATAAAACAAATTTTCATGTTTGATGGCCCAGGCTGTCTCTGTGTGCAATATTCCATACACAGGGAATCTTCTTTTAATGTCATATGTATACTCTGATATCACTAAAGTTCATCAAGTAAATTTTGCCTCTTCTTTGAATCATTTGGACAAGTAATAAACTCAATGTCATGTGAAAAATGAAACCTTACCCATTTTAAATTTCTTGGAGTAGCAAAACCATAAGAACTGGAAAATAAATTTTTTTTATATTTTATTTTATCTTATTTTAAATAGAGTAAAACAAAAGAGGGTAGAACAAAACAGATCAGAACAGAACAACATAAGCAACACAGCACTTTAAAATAAGACAACCAGACATTAACAGTAGCACTCAAAATATCTCTCTGCTATAGTTGAGCATAGTTTCAAATACAATAATATCAAATATAACAAAATAGTATAAAACCATTCAAAAGAATGAAAGAATTACAGAACATTATGAGCCAAATAACAGAGAATGATCAATGGCTACTATAATATCTCATTTTCAATAGAGAATTTGTTTATACTATCACATATATTAAAATCCCAATAAGACATAGCATGATAGAACCAATGGTAATAGCAGAGTAGAAGCATGGTAGGACTTCTAAGCAAGACAATATTAAATCAGCAATGGCTGCCATAACGTTTTGTTTTCTTCAAAACAGCTGTTCATACCATCACATATAATAAAGTCAAACAAAACAGAATAAAACCATTCCAACTGATGAATGAAAACATTGAAAGACTTCAAAGCAATGAAATGGGGACTCATGATTACCATAAAATCTTATATACACTTACCAACTCTCATACTAGGGAGACTATATGGTATTTACATATGTGAGTTTGGTTTATTTCGCTTATGCGTATCATCTCAAGTTATGTCCATTTATTTATAAATATCTCAATGTGATCATTCTTTATAGCTGAATAGTACTCCATTG
>PVJX010040092.1:0-15396 GCA_004027295.1 Dolichotis patagonum | reverse complement strand
TGTTTTTCCTGCTAATACAGAAATGATAGATATACAAGTAGAGACTCATGCAGGTGTAGAGCTTATAAACAGTTTACGAGAACCAACTATATAACACATGTTGAAATGAACAACTACTTTTAAGAAAAAGAGACATTACAATACCCAGTGCTGATTCCATAATGTCATGATGTGAAGTCCAGCAAAACTATCACTTTTCATTCAAAATGATCTTAGCTTGCTTTGCCTCATTTAAGTTCAACACACATTAAGGTATGGACAGCTGTTTTGAGAAGAATGAGAGACACTATGACAGCCATTCTTGGCTTCCCTAATGTCTGGTCTTGAAGACTCGAAATGCCCTCCTCATCCTGCTCAGATCAATTCCATACTATGTTGTTTCATGTGAATTCCCTGTATGTGACAATATGGACAACTATTTGGAAGAAAACAAGAGTCAATATGATAGAGAGTGAATATCACCAATTGTCTAGTTTTGAAATTTTTGTCTCTTACATTGCTTTCTTGTGATCTGCTTTGCTCTATTTTGTTGTGTTTAATTCTACCCTTTTGATATAATTGCATGTATATTTGCATGGGTAAGACGGATGACCTTATTGCTATTTTTTTCAGATTGTGGAGCAGAACTGTTGACAGTCTTACTGTTTGAATGTCTACTTTACATGTTCTAACTTTGTAAATTGAACAACTATTTCCAAGAAGTCAGTATGTAATTTGTCAAGCAATAATTTTTTTAGGTTTTTTTGTTGTTGTTCTTTTCCTTTTTTCCTTGGAATACTGTATTGTTGCTACCCTTTATTCTGTTTTGTTTTGTTTTGTTTGTTTGTTTCTCTTTAAATAAAATTATTTAAAAAAAAAAAAGAATGCTGCCTAGGAATTGGTTTCCTGGTATTCAATTAACAGTGCTCAGCCATTCTGGCACTGCATCCATGATGCAAGGGAGCCTGACTACTGCTGAAGTAGACTGTGCCATCATTTACATGGCAATAGTGATCCCAGCATTCAGATTGCAAGAGTTGTGGGATAGTATACAGTAAGGACTTCTAGGAAGATGGCAGACCAGTAAACAGTAATAAATGAGCCTCTCCAAGTTTTGGAATCCAGACACTGGAAAATAACCAGGGTAAGAAAAGAAGAAAGGGGCTTTTGAGTTCCTGGGGAGCTACCAGGATGCTGGACTGGATCCAGCAGATTGCAGGGCCTCAGTCAACCATGCTCAGCAGCCTTGTTTCAATCCAGGAGGCAGGAATCTTGCTCAAGGACTCTGGGCTCTACTGCTGGCCTGGGGACAGCTTGAGACCAGCACTGCCAGCTGCTGAGTTCATATCCACACCCCTAGGACAGGGGATTGTGCCTGCGGGGTTTCTCTGGCCCCAGTTCTCCATGCCCAGCTTCTGCATCTCAATTAAGAAAGCGGGGAGTCTACAGAGAGGTAGAGGTTGCCTGGGGTGAGTTCTGGTGACCTGGGGAGAGTTGGAGACCTACATTCCAGCTTTTGAGTTCCTGGGGAGCTACCAGAACGCTGGACTGGGTCCAGCAGATTTCAGGGCCTTAGTCAGCCATGCTCAGCGGCCTTGTTTCAGTCCAGGAGGCAGGAACCTTGCTCGGGGACTCTGGGCTCAATTGGGCTGGCCTGGGGACAGCTTGCAACCAGCACTGCTGGCTGCAAAGTTCATACCCATACCCCTAGGACAGAGGATTGTACCCCGGGGGATCTGCTAGCCCCAGTTCTCCACTCCCAGCTTCTGCATCTCAATCAAGAGAGACAAGAATCTGCAGAGGTGGAGATTGCCTGAGGTGAGTTCCTGTGACCTGGGGAAAGTTAGAGACCTACATTCGGGCTTTTGAGTTCCTGGGGAGCTACCGGATGCTGAACCGTGTCCAGCAGATTGCAGGGCCCCAGTCAACCACGCTCAGTGGTCTTGTTTCAATCCAGGAGGCAGGAACCTTGCTTGAGGACTCGACTCAACTGAGCTGGCCCGGGGACAGCTTGCGACCAGCACTGCCAGCTGCTGAGTTCATATCCACACCCTTAGGACAGGAGATTGTGCCCGGGGGGGGGTCTCTGGCCCCAGTTCTCTACACCCTGCTTCTGCCTCTCAATTTAGGGGGCCAAGTACCTGCAGAGGGGCTGAGACTGCTCCAGTAGCTGAGGGTGCAGGAGGAGATTTGCAACACACCCAGAGGAAGCTTTGGAACACCACTCAAACCAAGGAAATAAAGAAAAAATGACAAAAGGAAAAACTAAAAGGCAGGCTCAAATCACCAGCCCATTCCAAGAAAGCCTGGGAGCCATGTATATAGAAGAAAATAAAAGCCAAACACCTGAAATGACTGAAATGATATCAACTGAAATAAAGAAGCAACTAGGGGAAACTATGGAGAAATTCAATTTAGAAATAATTGCCCAGGTAAAAGAAGAAATCATAAAAGTAGTAAAAGAAATAGTGAATACATCTAGTGAAGACACAGCTAAAAAATAAGAGGAACAAAGCAAACTGATACAATCCCTGTATGAACACTATAAGAAACAAACAGAATGCATAAAGCACATTCAAAGAGATATACAGGAACTCAAAAATTCTATTGAAAGCTGTAAAAACTGCCTCAATGAAAGTGAAGATAGAATTTCAGACCTCAAAGATAAGATCGCAGCTAGTGAATAGGAAAGGAAAGATCTTTTAAAAATAACAAAGAATCAGGAAATAACAATTCAACAGCTGCAAGATGATGCAAAGAAAAATAACATAAGATTAATAGGGATAAATAAAAAGAAGGGGACAGCCCAAATGATATCAAGAGGATATTTACAGAAGTAATAGCAGAAAAATTCCCAAACATGAGAAGGGAAACTGACATTTGGATTAGTGAAGCATATAGAACTCCAAATAGCCATAACCAAAATAAAACTACACCCAGACACATAATAATCACCATCCCAGACACCCAACATAAGAACAGAATACTAAAAGCTGTTAGACAGAAAAGACAGATCATCTATAAAGGAAAACCTATCAGAATCACAGCAGATTTCTCAACACAAACCAGAAGAGACCAAGAGTAGCAAAGGCAATTCTAAGCAGCAAAGGCAAGGCAGGAGGCATAACAATCCCTGATTTGAAATTATAGTACAAAGCTACAGTAATAAAATCAACATGGTACTGGAATAAAAACAGACCTGAAGATCAATGGAATAGATTCAAAGATATGACCACAACCACAAACTCACTCAACCACCTTATCTTTGATAAAGGGGCCAAACATGTTCACTGAAAGAATGACAGTCTCTTCAAAAAATGGTGCTGGAAAAATTGGCTATCCATATGCAGAAGACTAAAACTAGACCCATGCCTATCACCATGTACTAAACTAAAATCTAAATGGATCAAAGATCTCAATATTAAAACAGAAACACTAAATCTGCTGGAAGACAAAGTAGGTAAAAACCTCAAAGATATAGGGGTAGGTAGAGAATTCATGAAAAAGAATCAAACTGCGTGGGAAATACTTCCCAGAATCAATAACTGGGACCATATCTTATTAAAGAGTTTCTGCATGTTTTAAGAAATTTCCAGCACAATGAAAAGAAAACCCACAAATTGGGAAAAAATCTTAATGGATTATCCCTCAGACAAAGGACTTCTGTCTAGAACTTATAAAGAATTTAAAAAAATCAGACCCACAAAATTCAAAGACCCAATCCAAAAATGGGCATCTGAAATGAATACACAGTTCTCAGATGAAGAAATACGAATGACAAATAAATACATGAAAAAATGTTCATCATCATTAGTCATGAGAGAAAGGCAAATTAAAACCACACTGCGATTGCATCTCACCCCAGAAAGAATGGCCAGGATAGAAAAAACTACCAACAACAAGTGCTGGAGAGGCTGTGGGGAAAAAGAAACTCTTCTGCACTGTTGGTGGGAGTGTAGACTGGTGCAACCACTGTGGAGGTCAATCTGGAGATTCCTCAAAAAGCTGCGCTTCGAGGTCCCATTTGACCCAGCTATCTCACTTCTAGGCATATTCCCAGAAGATCTGAAAACATCATACTACAGTGATATATGTGCACCCATGTTCATAGCAGCACAATTTGTAATAGCCATGTCTTGGAAACAACCTAAGTGCCCATCAATTGAGGAATGGATAAAAAAGTTGTGGCATTTTTATACAATGGAGTACTACTCAGCTATAAAGAATGATCACATTGAGATATTTATAAATAAATGGACATGACTTGAGGCCATACTCATAAGCGAGATAGACCAGACTCACATGTGTAGATACCATATAGTCTCCCTGGTATGAGAGTTGATGAAGTATATAGGATTTTATGGTAACCATGAGTCCCCATCTCATGGCTTTGAAGCCTTTCAATGTTTTCATTCATCAGTTGGAACGGTTTTATTCTGTTTTGTTTGACTATATCACGCGTGATGGTATGAACAGCTGTTTTGAAGAAAACAAAACATTATGACAGCTATTGCTGATTTAATGTCATCCTTAGAAGTCCTGCCATGCTTCTATTCTTCTACTACCATTGGTTCTATCTATCCAATTGTGTCTTGTTGGGATTTGAATATGTATGATAGTGCAAACAAAATTTTTTGTCAAAAATGAGATATTATAGTACCCATTGATCATTCTCTGTTATTTGGTTCAGAATGCCCTGTAATTCTTTCACTCTTTGAATGGTTTTATACTATTTTGTTATGTTTGATATTATTGTATTTGAAACTATGCTCAACTATAGCAGAGAAAGAGATATTGTGATAGCTACTGTTAATGTCTGATTGTTTTAATGTGAAGTACTGTGTTGCCTATGTTGTCCTGTTCTGATCTGCTCTGTTCTGCCATCTTTTGTTTTATTCTCTTTAAAATAAAAATAAAAAAAAGAAAAGAAGATAGGAGATGGGTTCCTGAAACACAGAAGGATCCAAAGGGAAAATTAAAGTCAACAAAGAAATTGAAGAGTCAGACCACAACATAACACAGAAAAAAGAGGCCACAACCTGTCTTTTCTCCCCAACTCTTGGCTCATAGTAAGAGAAAGGGAGATTGAATCTATAGATACAGTGAAAGGAGACAACTCCAGAAACTTTCAGAGGGAAATGTACCTTGGAACAGAGGGGTGGATCTCATTCACTACAAAAGCTGGTGGATAACTCCAGTCCAAACATTTGTAATATTCCCTAGAGAAGGTGTTTGGTCAGATGCCACTTTAAGCAAGGGCCAACTGAACCTGAAAATCAGAGTAGCCATGGATTGTCTTTATCTCAGTGCTGCCAGCATTAAACTCCCAAAGTAACAGAGTGAAGGACATCCACAGGAGACGTCCAGGTTAGGGAGCTGTGGTCAGACCAGCAAGAGACCCTAGAGCATTATAAGCTAATGACTCAGCTTCACCCTCCAGGACTAGAGGCCAAGTTTAGCCTGAATTTCTGTGGATTTGAAAATTGCAAATTGACACAACTCCTAATCCTATTGTCAGTTTGGGATTATCCAACATGGATCTGGGATCTGAATGTCTACTTTGTCTACCAGCAACAGTAGAATCATGCCTTGAATTGGACACTGCCACAAAACTGTAGATGCCAGAAAATAACCACAGGTTTGAAATTACAAGAGTTTTTTTAACCACTAGTCTTTTAAAAATTTTTGTTCATTTTTTTATTGACTGGTGTGTGTGTGAATGTTCTTTTTAGTTCTTTGTTTCATTTTGTTCTTGTTTTTGTTTTCTCCTTCTTTCCTGCCCCCTTGTCTTCTTTGACAGTTTCCTGAGGCTTGGGTACTCTTCCTTTGTCCTTTACCATTGCTTCTATTCTCCTTTTATCTTCTTTCATTTCTCTATTTTTTCCACTTGTTCCTTTTAAATTTTCTCCCCTTAGGGTAAAATTGCTCTACTGAGTGAATATTTACTTTATATAATTTTCTGATTTACTTCATATAATTTTACTTTATATAATTTTATATAGTTTTGCTATATAACTATAAATCTTGTATCTGGGGTTAAGTGTGGTAAATTGTTTGTCATCAATTTTGTCATTTTCCAGTCTATATTTGATGCTATAATTATTACTAAGTATACTACTTTAGCCAAGATATATAATTGTTGTGATCCATTGATCTTCCTTGTATGCCAGTAGTATCTAGATTGTCTGTGGCTCATAAACAACACTACAGTCCAGTACCAAAGAACTGGATGCTAGGCCAAACAAGCTGCAACTATTCATCCCTAATAAATAGAAAAGGCAGGTGCCTGGGATGACTCAGAGTCCAAAATCTAGTTACACCTAAAACACATCTCTCTGAAAAGTAGCCAGTTGCACAAGACATCTCCATACTAGTAATAAGGCTACTACCGTAAATAACTTACAAGCCTCAATGCAGAAAACAAATTTTAAAAATGGAGGGGTACAGTTTCCCCTGGGCCAGGAACACATGGGGGATGGGAGAGAAGGGTGGAGAGCAGGCCTGGTCTATGGGATGCATGCCTGGCACAGGCCTGAAGCCCCGAGAGGGCACATGGGCCTGACTCTCAGCCTCCAGAGCCTTGGGTCAAGGAGAGCTTTGCGTCTATCTCCCTGGCCATTCTAAACTCTGCATCTATATGCTTGTTACTCACTTGGAGGGAAGACTTCGCTGAGACATGAAGTTGAGGTTAGAAATTTTGGAGTGGTGCCAGTTCTGTCAGAGGAAAAAGGTCCCTTCTTCCCACCGGTGCTTCCTCATATTGTCGAGAGAAAGAATGGTCTTTTGAGAATACTGCCTTCAATCTTTGCCCTTTGGTGTTTTCTTAGTGGCAGGAATATGATTTCTAGTTTTAGAGTTTTTTAACTACAAGTGTTACCAGGCTTTGTTGGATAGAATAAAAGTGGATGCAAACATGACCTCCTGATGAGGGCCCTACATTTATTGAAGAGTAGCTGTAGCCCTGCGGTTCAGATTAAAATCCAAGAATTGTATAGATGCTGATATCCATGGACTCTTCAAGGGCTTTCTGATTTATCTACAATCAAATGAACAGTTTTGGGTTTGGATGGTAGCTCATCACCTGTAGAACCAGACTTGGATATAGCTGAGATCCATTTGTTGCCTTCCATTTTAGTTACATCACACTCACCATCCTCTCCTGTTGGTTCTGAGCTACTTCAAGATACTAAGCCCACTTTTGAGATGCAGCAAACATCTTGTCTAATTCCTCCTGTCCATCCTGCTGTGCAGTTAACAAAAACCTGCCTTTTTTTATAATGTCCTTGATGTTCTCATCAAGCCCACAAGTTTAGTTCAAAGCAGATTCAGCAATTTCAAGAGAAGTTTTTTATTTTTGCTTTGAACCTCAACAAGTTAGAGAAATATGCATATCAAGGGACTTTTTGCCAGGTGGTCAGAAAAATTATACAGTTCAAGTTCAGCTGAGAATTTGCCTGGCAGAGACAAGTTGTCCTCAAGAAGATAACTATCCAAATAGTCTGTGTATAAAAGTAAATGGGAAGCTGTTTCCTTTGCCTGGCTATGCACCACCACCTAAAAATGGGATTGAGCAGAAGTACCCTGGATGCCCCTTGAATATTACATCTTTAGTTAGATTGTCTTCAGTTGTGCCAAATCATATTGCTATTTCTTGGGCATCCGAAATTGGAATGAATTATTCCATGTCTATATATCTCATATGACAACTGACATCAGCCATGCTATTACAGAAATTAAAAATGAAAGGTATTAGAAACCCGGATCATTCCAGAGCACTAATTAAAGAAAAACTCACTGCAGATCCCAATAGTGAAGTTGTTACCTTAAGCTGTCCTTGATGTGTCCTCTAGCAAAAATGAGACTAACAATCCCATGCTGTGCAGTGACATGTACATATCCACAGTGTTTTGATACTGCCATTTATCTATAAATGAATGAAAAGAAGCCCACCTGGATTTGTGCTGTGTGTGACAAAAAAAGCTGCCTATGAAAATCTAATACTAGATGGGCTTTTTATGGAAATTCTCAATGACCATTCTGATGTGGATGAGATCAAATTCCAAGATGATTCTTGGAGCCCAACGAGGCCAAAGAAAGAAACTATGAAAGTATCCAGCCAACCATGTACAAAAATAGAAAATTCAAGTGTCCTCAGTAAACCTTGTTCAGTTACTGTAGCCAGTGAAGCAAGCAAGAAGAAAGTGGGCATTATTGACCTAACAATAGAAAGCTCTTCTGATGAAGAGGAAGAGCCTCCTGCCAAAAGGAAATGCATCTTTATGTCAGAAACACAAAGCAGCCCAACTAAGGGGTTCTCATGTATGAGCCATCTTCTATAAGGGTGCCCAGTGTGACCTCAGTTGATACTGCTGCTATTCCCCTTCATTAACAGACTACTCCGTGCCATTCCACCATATGCCAATATCAAGCATGCCATCAGATTTGCCAGGAGAACAAAGAAGTGCTATCAATAATGAAGTGCAGCTTGGAATGTCTTCTGATACTATGCAATAGTGAATACAAAATAAAACATATAATTTGTATTTAAAAAAATAAAAATAAAAAATGGAAAATGAGAAAATGCAGAAGCAAGATGCAACCCAACACCCCTAGCTCACCCAAGGTAAATTGAGGGAGCACTGAGGTGAAAGAAATCAAGTCACCAAACTGAACATTCTGAAATACCAGAAGCAAGAATAACAAAGCAGATAAATAACTCTCTTGGCAAAACCAAAGGAAAAATAATTACACAGATTATTAAACAAATGATGACCATAATGAAGGAAATGGTTAGTGAAACTAGAGTAGATACAGATTAAAAAAAAAAAAAAGACAAGTCTAGGAAAGACTGGGAAACCATGAATGTCCAACATAGGAAAGAACTGGGTACCATAAATCAGATTCCTAATGAAGGAAGTGAAAGACCTCTACATTGAAAACTACATTACTCTGAAAAAGGAGATCAAAAATGCTATCAGAAAATGGAAAGATACTCCTTGTTCTTTGACAGGCAGATATAATGAAATATAATGAAAATGATTATAGTTCTAAAACTCTTTTACAGATTTAATGCAATCCTGATCAAAATACCAACAGCATACCTTACAGAACTAGAGGAAACAATCCTCAAATTCACTTAGAACCAGAAAATCTCCAAATAGCAAAAGTAACTTTAGGCAACATGGCCAAGGTAGGGGATATCACAATCTGTGACTTGAAATTATAACACAAAGCTACCATGATTAAAACAGCATAGGAGTGGCAAAAAAAATCCCAGATATGAAGACTAATAGACCTAAATAGAAGATGCAGAAACAGCTGAAAATACACTTAGCCACATTATCTTTGTCAAAGGGGTCAAAAAAAATCTTCATTGCAAGAAAGATGGCCTCTTTATATATGGTGCTTGGAAGACTGACTTTCCACTTGGCGATGGTTAAACCTAAACACATACCTCCCATCATGTACTAAACTAAAATTGAAATAGATCAAAGACTTAAATATTAAACCAGATACACTCAATCTGATGGAAGATAAAATAGGTAAAACTCTTGAAGACACTTGTGTAGGCAAAGATTTTATGAACAAAACCCTGATCACATAATAAATATTTCAAAGAACCAAAACTGGGATCTCATCATTTTAAAAAGATTTTGTACAAAAATAGAAGCCAGCTGAGGGTACACAAGGTGACTTAGAACACACTTGTCTCAGGGAGAGTTTTGGACCATCACTCCCACCAGTTAGGACCCTGCCCAGCTTCCTGAACCACCAGAGGAGGCACAGGAGGTCCCATTGGCCTGACTGGGCCATGCCTAGACACTTCCATTTAGTCTCATGAGCTGAGGGTGCATGAGGGGAGTTTCAGCACACTTGCACTCCAGGAGAGCTTTGGACTATCACTCACAGTAGTTAGAACCCTGCCCAGCATCCTAGACAACTGGAAGACACATAGGAGGTCCCTGTGGGCCTGACTGGGCCATGCCTAGTGACCACCATTCAGTCCCAGGGGCCGAGAGCATGCAAAGTGATTTCCAGCACACCCAGGGGAAGCTTTGAAACATCATTTGAAACCCAGAACTATATGAAAATGACAAA
Source organism: Dolichotis patagonum (assembly GCA_004027295.1). Classification (NCBI taxonomy): domain Eukaryota; kingdom Metazoa; phylum Chordata; class Mammalia; order Rodentia; family Caviidae; genus Dolichotis; species Dolichotis patagonum. The sequence continues at coordinate 5,319 of PVJX010040092.1, read as the reverse complement.
AATGAAAGACCAAAATGCAATCTCAAACCTCCAGCCCATCTCAAGCAAGCCTAAGAACCATGTACGTAGAAGAAAATATAAGCCATACACCTAAAATGCCTGAAATGATAACAACTGAAAAAAGAAACAACTCTGGGAAGCTATAAAAGAACTCAAATCAGAAGTAATCTACCAGGTAAAAGAAGAAATGATAACTGTAATGAAAGAAATGCTGAACATATCTAAAGAAGATATAGTTTAAAAACTAGAGGAACAATGCAAAAAGATGGAAACCCTGAATGAAAAATATAAGAAACAAACAGAATGCATGAATCAGATTCAAAGACATATACAGGAAATCAAAAATTCCATCAAAAGTGGGCAAAACTGCCTCAACGAAAGTGAAGATAGAATATCAGACCTGAAGACAAGATTGCATGCAGCTAGTGAACAGGAAAGGAAAGATCTTTTAAAAATAACAAGGAATCAGGAAATAACAACTCAACAGCTGCAAGATGATGCAAAGAAAAATAACATAATATTGATAGGGATAAATGAAAAAGAAGGGGAAAACACAAACAATATCAAGAGGCTATTTATACAAGTAATAGCTGAAAATTTCCCAAACATGAGAATGGAAACTGACATACAGATCAGTGAATCATATAGAAATCCAAATAGCAATAACCAAAATAAAACTACACCCAGACATATAATAATCAACATCCTAGAAATCCAATATAAGAATAGAATATTAAAAGCTGTTAGAAAAGACAGATCACATATAACGGAAAACCTATTAGAATCACAGACTTCTCAACACAAACAATGAAGTCAAGAAGAGCATGGAGTGAAGTATTTCAGATCCTAAAGGAAAATGACTTCCAACCAGACTGATGCACCCTACAAATCTATCCTTCAAAATGGATGGAGAAATAAGATACTTCCACAACAAAGAACAACTGAAGAACTTCATGATTACCAAACCAACCCTACAAAGAACACTGAAAGACATTCTAGATACACATAGGAAAAAACCACTAAGCAAGGCAAACAATTAAATGGAGTGGAAAGATAAAGAAGCAACAGCAGAAAGATAACATGTCAAAAATAAACCAATATATATCAGCTACAACCATTAGTGTAAATGGCCTCAATTCACCAATTAAAAAACTCAGACTGGCAGAATGGATCAAGAAACAACATCCAACCATTTGCTGTCTACAAGAAACCCATCTAACCCAAAGGAAAACTCATAAACTGAAAGTCAAAGGATGGAAAACAATACTTCATGCAACAGGAAACCAAAAATAAAGCAAGGGTAGCTATTCTGTTTGCAGACAATGTGAACTTCAAATCAAGAATGATCTAAAGAGATAACAAAGGTCACTACATATTAGTTAGGGGAAAACTTCAAGAGGAAGAGATAACAATCTTAAATATATATGCACCAAATTCCAGAGCACCCAGCTATACAAAACAAGTATTGACAGACATGAAAAATCAAATAAGAAATAACACAATTATAACAGGAGACTTTAACATGCCATTGACACAAAGGGACAGATCAACCAGACAGAAAATCAGCAAAAAATAACGGAATTGAATCACACCTGTGAACAAATGGACCTGATATACATAGACAGAGTGATCCAACCAACAACACTAGAATACAAATTCTTCTTGGCCATACATGGACCATTCTGTAAAATAGACCATACAGTAGCCCACAGAACATACTTAAGTAAATGCAAAACAACTGAAATTATCCCATGCATGTTATTGGATCATAGTGCCATGAAACTAGAAATTAATGATAAAACAAATGGCAAAAATCCCACAAACACATGTAAATTGAAAAATACACTCCTGAGCAATCAGTGGGTCACAGAGGAAATTAAAGAAGAAATTACACAATATCTACAGGCAAGTGAAAATACAAATACTACTTACTGGATTCTGTGGGATGCAATGAAAGCAGTCCTCAGAGGAAAACTTATTTCAGTGAATTCCCACATCCAGAAAACAGAATGAACACAAATAAACAACCTGATGCTACACCACAAACATCTAGAGAAAGAAGAGCAAGTCAAGTCCAAAGCCAAAAGAAGGCAGGAAATTATAAAGATCAGAGTAGAAATCAATATACTAGACACTAAGAAAATAATACAGAGAATCAATGAATCAAAGAGTTGGTTCTTTGAAAGAATAAATAAAATTGATAAGCCCCTAGCCAACCTTATTTTAAAAAGGAAATAAAGAACTCAAATTCATGCAATAAGGAATGAAAAGGGTGAGATCATTACAGACTTTGTGGAAATACAGAAGATCATCTACACCTATTTCAAAAACCTCTACTCTCATAGGTTCAATACCACAGAAGAAATGAACAGATTTCTAGAAACATATGACCCAAACATATGACCCAAAGCTAGGTCAAGATGTAAAACTGATGAATAACCCAATTTCTATTAATGAAATTGAAAATGTATTTAAATCCTTACCAACAAAGAAGAACCCAGGCCCAGACAGATTCACTGCAGAATTCTACAAGAAATTCAAAGAATACTTAATGGGGACAGTCCTCAAACTCTTCAATGAAATTGAAATGGAAGCAATTCTTGTTAACTCATTCCTGAAAGTAAAATTACTCTAGTAACAAAACCTAACAAAGACCCAACTAAAAAAGAGAACTATAGGCCAATCTCGCTAATGAACATAGATGCAAAAATTCTCAATAACATATTGGCAAACAGGATGCATCAAATCATCAAGAAAATTATACTCCATAACCAAGTGGTGTTCATCCCAGGAATGCAGGGAAGGTTCAACATATGCAAATCAATAAATGTAATCCACCATATCAATAGAGCCAAAATAAGAATCACATGATCATTTCTATAAATGCAAGAAAAGCTTTTGATAAGGTCCAACACTTATTCATGATAAGAACCTTAGAGAAAATTGGAATAGATGGTCTTTACCTCAATATGATAAAGGCCATATATGACAAATCAATAGTCAGCATGATATTAAATGGCCAATAACTGAAAGCCTTTAACCTAAAATCAGGACCAAGACAAGGATGTCCATTATCACCACTTCTATTCAATATAGTGCTGGAAATACTAGCCAAACCAATTAGACAAAAGAGAAAAAAAGGAGTAAGGGTAGGAAAAGAAGAAGTTAAATTATCATTATTAGCAGATGACATTATACTCTACATAGAAGACCCCCAAAACTCCATTGAAAGACCCCTAGATGTAATAAAAAAGTTCAGTAATGTAGCTGAATACAAAATCAATATGCAAAAATCAATAGCACTGCTATACAGTAACAACAAAATCACTGAGAGAGAAATAAGAGAAGCCACTCCCTCTACAATAGCATCCAAAAAAACAAAATACTTAGGAATCAATCTAACGAAAGAAGAAAAAGATCTATTCAGGGGAAATTATAATATCCTAAAAAAGAAATCAAAGAGGACCTCAGAAAATGGAAAGACATCCTTTGTTCATGGATAGGAAGAATAAATATCATGAAAATGGCCATTCTCCCAAAATTATTATACAGATTTAATGCAATCCCAATCAAAATACCACTAACATACCGCATAGATGTAGAGAATCACTGCTAAAATTCAGCTGGAACCAGAAGACACCTAGAATAGCAAAGGCAATTCTAAGCAACAAAGGCAAGTCAGGACGTATCACAATCCCTGACTTGAAGTTACACTACAAAGCTACTGTAATAAAATCATCATGGTACTGTAATAAAAACAGACCTGAAGATCTATGGAACAGATTAGAAGATAAGACCACAACTACAAACACACTCAGCCACCTTATCTTTGATAAAAGGGCCGAACATGTTTGCTGGAAGAATGACAGTCTCTTCAACAAATGGTGCTGAAAAAATTGGCTATCCATATGCAGAAGACTAAAACTAGACCCATGCCTATCACCATGTACCAAACTAAAGTATAAATAGATTAAAGATCTAAATATTAAAACAGAAACACTAAATCTGTTGGAAAACAAAGTAGGTAAAAATCTTGAAGCTATAGGGGTAGGTAGAGAATTCATGAACAAGAATCAAACCTCACAGGAAATACTTCCCAGAATCAATAATTGGGACCATATCTTATTAAAGAGTTTCTACATGTTGAGAGAAATATCCAGCATAGTGAAAAGAAAACCCACAAATTGGGAAAAAATCTTAATGAACTGTCCCTCAAAGGATTTCTGCCTAGAACATATAAAGAATTTTAAAAAATCAGGCCCCCGAAATTCAAAGATCCAATACAAAAGTGGACATCTGAGATGAATACATAGTTCTCAGATGAAAAAATACAAATGGGAAATAAATGTATGAGAAAATGGTCAGCATCATTAGTCATTAGAGAAATGCAAATTAAAACCACACCGAGATTCCATCTCACCCCAGAAAGAATGACCAGGATAAAGAAAACTACCAACAACAAATGCTGGAGAGGCTGTGGGATAAAAGGAACTCTTCTGCATTGTTGGTGGGAGTACAGACTGGTGCAAACACTGTGGAAATCAGTCTGGAGATTACTCAAAAAGCTGGGATTGGAGATCCCATTTGACCCAGCTATTCCACTTCTGGGCATATTCCCAGAAGAACTTAAAACATCATACCATAGTGATATGTGTGCACCTATGTTTATAAGCAGCGCAATTTGTAATAGCCAGATCTTGGAAACAACCTAAGTGCCCATCAACTGAGGATTGGATAAAAAAGATAGATATTGTATTTTTATACAATGGAGTACTACTCAGCTATAAAGAATGATCACACTGAGATATTTATAAATAAATGGATGGTACTTGAGACTATACTGATAAGTTAAATAAATCAAACTCATATGTATAAATACTGTATAGTCTCCCTAGTGTAAGAAATGGTAAGAGTACATAAGATTTTATGGTAATCATCATTTCCTATTATATTGCTTTGAAGTCTTCTTTTTTATTTAAAAGAGAATAAAACAAAAGGGGGCAGTACAGAGCAGATCAGAACAGGACAACATAGGCAACACAGTACTTTACATTAAGTCAACTGGACATCAACAGTATCTAACGCCATATCTCTTACTCTGCTATAGTTGAGCATAGTTTCAATTAGAATACTATCAAACCTAACACAATAATATAAAGCCATGCATATAGTGAAAGAATTCCAGGGCTTTCTGAACCGAATAACAGAAAATGATCAATGGGTATTATAATATCTCATTTATGATAAAAAAGAAAAAAAAATTGTTTGAACTATCACACATATTCAAATTCCAATGAGACACAATGTGGTAGACAGAAC